>LBNU01015877.1:62697-85834 GCA_014162995.1 Artemisia annua
TTTGTAGTAATTATGAGAAAAAAAAGTCTATAATTTATAAATGAAAAATGATAAAAGTTTGACGCTTAAACAATATTTTAAATTATTAATTTAGTGATGGATGTTTTTTTTTATTTTCAATTATATGTATTTAAAACTTGCTAGTAGTGTAACTGAATGGGTAATTTAGGCAAAACAATTAACTCAATTTAAGTTTCTAAAATGAACATACATGTTTTATAAATAATAGAGATTACTACAAAACATTTGTTTTATATATATATATATATATATATATATATATATATATATATATATATATATATATATATATATATATATATATATATATATATATATATATATATATATATATATATATATATATATATATATATATATATATATATATATATATATATATATATATATATATATATAAGCACATTGAGATTTTACGGTCTCATGATTTTAACTAGTTTCTATATGTCCGCGCTTCACGTCGGGTTAAGTTTGTTTTTCTCATTTAAATCGATACTTACAGTTTTACTGTTGCATATATTAGCATATTAAAGATGCATTGGACCAGGATGATCCTACCATTCTTCACCTTTAGAGAAATCAAGTTGAGATAAGCTCACAATATCAAGTAGATTAACACATAATGTAATCCCACCTCTAATACCAAAAATATTATCGTGTCATCCGATCCAGTTGAGTTAGCTCATAATACTTATTCAACTCATGCTACCTTAATAATACTATTGCAATTTTTATACTTAAAATTAAGTCGAGCTATGGTCAACCAAGAAATATTAATTGAAACAAAATGCTTGATGAAGCTCTAATGCTCTAACGGAGGTTATTAATTTCCTTATAAAGAGTTTTCTAGTTGAGCTTTATTAAAATTTGTAATCTTAATGATGCTGATTGTTTTGACATGATTGAAGTTAACCATGTATTTTTTTGTTTACTAAATAAATTTTGATATTTAAACATATTTGTAACATAAAAAATAAATTGAGAATGCAGTGTTGATAGCAACCAAAACTAACATATCATGAAACACTTAACATATTGTATATCCAGTTTTCATGTCACCAATCTAATTTATCATGATATTAAAACAAAAGTAATAAGAAAGTGACAACTCAAAAAATCATGAGATATTAATGAGATACTTATTATGCTGATATAAAATATCTATATTGTCTATAAAATATTCACACTATTTTTTTGTTAATTCTTAATCTTGAAAATTTGAAAGATCATTTCAATTTCTGAAGTACTCGTGATTAAAAATGGTAACAACAGTCAATACTAAATTAATATATTAGATATTTTTTAATTTTCAATTTTTTATCATTTTCTTTTATAATTCATAAACTTTTTTTTTTCTTGCAATGATTATATATTGAACTCATAAGTTGCATCAAAAGTTACCCAAAACCACAAATATACAAATATAATTGTTTGTCACTATACACTGTCACTTTACACGAATATTCAGTAAATAATAAAGCAAAATATCATACCATCCTCCCTTTACCTAATTATACTATTCATTTGAAATTTTTTCAACAATTGAAAATAAGAGTTGATGTTCAAAAAAGGAAAATAAGGGTTGATCGTTGAAAAATCACTAAACTCGTAACATGCATTCATCTTAATATGAATAAACTTTGACATTTGTAGCCGTTAGATTAAAAAATAATCAAATTCATAAGCAATCTCATTTAATTTCATAACAATTCATTAACTTGTATTTTAAATGTATGTAAGACAAAAAAAAATGTGCTTAAGACAACTTTTCAAATTTATACGTTTGTCTATATTAACTTTATGACAATGCCACAAATACTACTTTAAACACATAAATACGAGGAAACAGTGGTGATACTTTTTGAGCATCCGTTCTTCTTCTTCTTCTTCTTCTTGAACGGCGAGTTAATACGATAGTATAGTTAGTAATTCGATTCCACAGTACTTACCTAGAAGGTAGTCCCTGCCAGTCTCGAATCGACGCATCTGTGGGGCAGAACCCATACAGATCCCTCAGTTTATACCTGGCATGTTGTTTATGTAAGCATGTCTTTCATACCATTTTCTTGCTTTTTTCTGCTGCTAACCAGTTGCAGGCACCCAGATCCCTCAGTTTATACCCGGAGGATCCTTTCTGAAAAGGATCCGGCGGATCCTAGCACTCAGAAAGCTAACAGAGCACTTACACAACTCATTTCTCAGCAAAGGCACACCATATACTTGTTCTCTAACCTTTGTTTTGTAGGTTTTCAAAATACACATTGAGTATTTAGCGCTCTCAATAAGGGGGAGCTTTCGTCAAAGCAAAACCATTGCAAAAACTTGCAATGACCACGTCTTAGTCTTCCTAATTACTTGACGCCCCTAACAAAGGCGAGAATCGTCAAGGGGGAGCAACTAGGCACTTCTTTACTCTCTTCACTTCACTTTACATCTTTCTTTCATTTCTTTTTCTAAAAACTTGCATTCGGGTTATGATGCGTGGGTTTCGCAACCTTCGCAGTAGGTTTTACCTCTCAAGGGATCTTGAGAAGCTTGCAATCCCCACCAGGCAGTGTACCTGACCGATGTAGTATAGTGAAGTGGCAAGTACCGGGGGATTGATCGTTCTCTCGAGGAATAGTGTCGTTAGGATTGAAAACTACTCTAATTTAGGTCTAAGGGTTGAGGGATGATTCTTTTGGTATTTTTATATTTCATGAAAGCAAGTAAAATATCGGGTATTTGAAGAGTGGCGGAATTAGTTGCTAGTCAACTAACCCAAATATCTACTAATGCAAAGAAAATAAAATAACAAGAAAGTAAATGGTTGTGAAACTTATATGGAGAAAAGTGTGTTTACTTAGATTTCCTTACTCCCTAGCTATATTTTACCGGTTAATTGGTTTGTTACAATTGTGTGGATGACGGGTTGTATTCCTTTAAACCATTCGTAGGGCCGTGTACGATCTTCCCTAACTCTATAAGCTCCTACTTCACTCTATGTCGAGCCGACAACTAGCTCCTAACATGAGATCACTAGAATTCACTTATGCATTAAATACAACCAAATAACCGCAATACACATCCGATTCATGTTTCTTAAGACGTTCAAGCAAGTTACCATATAGGAGGTTAGCCAGTTTTCTTAAGCCTAACATCGACATCACCCACCCACAACAATCAATAACAAACCAACAACAAATAATCAATAGCTCGGTTTCATTAGATCTAAGCAAATACAAGAGAAACCTAGGCTAGCATGTTAAAGTAAAGACAAGCATAAGATATAATCAAGCAACACATAGACATATTGATTGATTTGAAGGAAGACTTATCTTTAATTAAGCATGAGTGAATCAAGGGTGGAAAACCCTTGAAAATACTGTAAAATACGACCTAGGGTTTATCCCTAAAGTTCTCCCAAAAGTTACACACTTAATGAATGAAAATTAGAAAAGTATATATAGATTTTACACTCTGACGGCGTCAGGTTATAGATCCTGACGCTGTCAACTCGCCGTGTCTAGGGTTCTCGGATCACCTAGATCTACTTCTGACGCCGTCACTCTTTAAACCTTCTGGGCCATCTCTCTTTAACTTAACACCTGACGGCCTACANTATTGATTGATTTGAAGGAAGACTTATCTTTAATTAAGCATGAGTGAATCAAGGGTGGAAAACCCTTGAAAATACTGTAAAATACGACCTAGGGTTTATCCCTAAAGTTCTCCCAAAAGTTACACACTTAATGAATGAAAATTAGAAAAGTATATATAGATTTTACACTCTGACGGCGTCAGGTTATAGATCCTGACGCCGTCAACTCGCCGTGTCTAGGGTTCTCGGATCACCTAGATCTACTTCTGACGTCGTCACTCTTTAAACCTTCTGGGCCGTCTCTCTTTAACTTAACACCTGACGGCCTACATTTCTTAACACCTGACGCCGTCAGGTGTAAATGTGATGATTCCTTCCTTGGTCGTCTAGTAGAGTCTGAATCCACTCCTTCATCATAAGGTGACGGCGTCAGCATCCAAAGCCTGACGCCGTCAGGTAGGAATTCCAGCTTGATTTGGAACTTTGTCGTTTTCTTCACTTTTATGCTCCAAAAACGTCCAAAATACCTTCTTTTCCAGATTTCCTCTCCAAAGTACCTAAAATTACAAAAGGAATGATTTAAAGCAATATTTGATCATAAAATTACGATTTAGGGATTAGATGACCCCCTAAAAGCGTAACACTTTTCGCCTCATCAAATACCCTTACACTTGAGATTTGCTTGTCCTCAAGCAAATGCGCTTTTATTCCAATCAATATATGAGCTAGGGGTCATTTAACACTAATATAAAAGTAATTACAACAAATATTTATTCCACCCTAGTCATAAAAAGCACGAAAATCATACACTAGCCCTTTAGCAAATAGATTACCATATGCTTGAGAAAGGATCAAAAACCTCCTCCATTTGGCGTAAGCACCTAAGATAAACTATCAAAGAGGGCTTTTCAAGGGTTGTTAGTTGTAGGGATATGATAACACGGTTTGTTGGAATAAAGGGTATTTTTAGTGGTGGCGAGTTAACTATCTTGATCAAATACATGCACAATATGGCGTTGCTAAGCCAATACTCGACTCAACTTAATCTAAAAAGAAAATAACATAAACATAAATAAACATAAAATGAAACAGGATGGTAGTCCGTATGTTTTTTCTACTTTTCTTTTTCCAATTTTTTTTCGTTTTTCTTGTTTTTTTCGATTTTTTTCATACACTCTTGCCCTACCATCCAAAATAATACATCATAGGGGCCTCGGTTCTCCCTTACACTTGAACTTTTACATACTTTACAATTAACTATTCTAACGACTCGAATTAAGATAATCGAAAAACTTGGAGTACTCTAAAATATTAATGCACATATGGGGGTAATAAGTGATGTTCTTCCTCATTCTCCATTACACTAGTACTTTACCCATGAGTCCCAATCGTCCCAAAACAATATGTACAAGATATGACTCGACCTAGCAACCATGTAATCAATAAGACAATTAACTAAGGGTATAAACAAATGTTGTCAAAATAATGCACTAAAGATGAGTGCATACAAGGTAGGCTAAGGCGATTTGGGTGTACATTTGGGGTGGATTGTAGAAAAACGAAAAGATAGGCTCTAAGGGGTGTACTAGGGGTATCGTGTACTAAATATGAGTACAACGCAAAGGGTGTGGGAAAATTACTTGACCAATGAAGTCAATGTAATTATATTACAGGTGTAAAACAAAGGTGTTAATACAAATATCGCCTAAAAACGTTATTTATATTTTAGGATCTTTGCTAAGTTTTGTTAATGACAAAGTGTAAACTTTTGTTTTTAGTAAAACATGATTTTAGTTTTAAAAGTCTTGCATAACTAGATTTTTGCTACATTTACTTTTCATATAAAACACAACATTTTTCATATTTCTTAAAATAGAAATGTCACATCCCATTTATGGTAAGTTTTGTCATCATACATTTATGGAAAGATTGTGTGGTTAACTAAACATAGATCTCTTACACAAGGTTTGTGTGTTTGACTCTCCATAGGTTTCTTACACAAGTTTTGTGTTTGACCAAGTATTTATGTGATGTGACTTTGGATGGTTTGGCAAGTTATGGCAAAACATACTGTCAGACCTAGCGGAACCCTCGTGGTACACGGGCGGAACCCTTCTGAGGGTTCCGCCATATCCGCCAGGCTTGATGGTTGTTTTGCTATAAATACCAAACCATTTGCTAGCATTTTTCTCTTATCACTTCTCATCATATTTTGCACATACATTCATATCTTTCATCTAACCCTTTAACATCTCATTGTTGTGAAGATTCTTTTGTAGCAAAGAAGTGCACAAGTACATATACAGTTACAAGTATTCAACTCAACGTTGCAAGACTTGTTAGCTTAGCATCATGTAGACTTTGTGTAGTTTACACTTCATTTGATTGTGTGTTATAAGTTGTGATCGGTTAGTATTTTAGGTCTTAAAATACATAGTGTGACGGGAGTGGTTGTACCCTTGTAAAAGAACCAAACGAGAGTGGTTGTACCCTTGGTAAAGAACTCGACATCTAGCTTAGTGTCGGTAAACTTGTAAGCGACGTGTAAGGTTTTCTCCGCCGGATAAAGGAGCTTGTTGACTAGTGAAAGAAACTCTCGAGTTGGATACTCGGGGCGTGGACGTAGGGCAAGGAAAATAGAGTTCCTTGTAGCCAAACCACGATAAACAATCGTGTTATGGTTTGATCGTTTCTTTCCTTATACTTGCATATTGTGTATTGTCTTTATGTTCATATCTTTGATTTAACGGAAAGTTTCAAAAAATAGTTAAACTAAAAACGGGTAAACTATTCAACCCCCCTTCTAGTTTTACATAAAAGGGTTATCCTAATGCCTCTTATCATGTAGTAAATCTAACTACTCAAATGTAGTCTCACTAGCGGATTTGGGATGGTCACTAACGCAAGTTCTAGAATCTAAATACAACCGGTACACAAACAAGCATACTAAATAAACTTAGTAGATCGCTAGCGCGAGTCTTTTGACGCTTCAACTAACGGATGGTCAATATTGCACTTCTTGCATATTGTGTATTGTCTTTATGTTCATATCTTTGATTTAACGGAAAGTTTCAAAAGATAATTAACTAAAAACGGGTAAACTATTCAACCCCCCCTTCTAGGTTTCCACAATTGGCATCAAGAGCTACGTTACTCAAGCTTTTAAAATATATTGTGTTTTAAAACTTGAACCGATCCATGGATTTTGAAAATTACAAAGAAGGGCAATCTATGCAAAGACCACCACTTTTTGAAGCAAATGGTTTTATCTATTGGAAAAACCGATTTGAAACTTACGTGAAATCTAAAGATATAGATTTATGGTTTATAATTGTTGATGGTGATAATACAATTACGAACACTAAAGATGAAGATCAAAAGAAATTGATTGCTAAGAATAATGAAGCTAAAATGATGTTATATAATGCTTTGCCTAAGAAAGAATATGAAAGAGTCTTTATGTGTAAAACCGCTAAAGAAATTTGGCAATCTTTAATAGTCACTCATCAAGGAAACTCACAAGTTAAGGATAACAAAATTGATCTTCTCATTCAACAATATGAACAATTTGTTATTCCCGAAGATGAAAGTATTGATAGTGCATTTGCTAGGTTTAACACTATTATTACTTCACTTAAAGCACTTGATGAATCTTTTTGTAGCAAGAATTTTGTCAGGAAATTCCTTAGAGCACTCCATCCGAAGTGGAGAGCAAAAGTGACGGCAATTGAAGAATCCAAGGATCTTTCAAGCATGTCACTTGATGAGCTAATTGGAAACCTCAAAGTTCATGAAATGGTAATGGAAAAAGATTCGGAAATAGTTAAAGGCAAGAAGGAAAAAGTCAAGTCTATTGCCTTGAAAGCTAGAGTCCAATCAAGTGATGATGAAGAATCTAGTTCCGATAGTGATGATGAAGAATATGCCATGGCCGTTAGAGACTTCAAGAAGTTCTTTCGTAGACGAGGGAAATTTGTAAGGCAACCTAAAGATGACAAGAAAACCTTCCGAAAAGATCGTGATGATAAGAAAGGAAGAGTTGAAAGGAAATGCTATAGGTGTGGAGACACAAGTCATCTAATAGGAGAATGCCCAAAACCGCCCAAAGGCAAATCACAACAAGCTTTTGTAAGTGGCACTTGGAGTGACTATGAAGAAGATGACGATGAGCCAAAAAATGATGATGTTGCTCTCATGGCTCATGACTCAAATGAGGTACTCTCGGACTCATCTTATTCGTCTATTGATGATGACACCTTACAAAAAGAATATAACAAACTTTGTGAACTAAGCCTAAAAATCATAAACAAAAATAAATTTTTGAAAACTAAAAAGGAGTTTTTGGAAAATGAAGTTTATGAGTTAAAAGAAAAGGCTAAAAGATTAGAAAAGAGTAAAAGTGTTGACACATTGTGTAAATCATGTGAAGAGCTTAAACTCGAAATTGAGAAACTAAAAGTTACTCAAGATGATCTAATAAAACAAACCACAAAGTTTAAGAAGTTTGATAAAAGCATTTCTTGTGCGGATGAAATTATGAAGCTTCAAAAATCACCATTTGATAAAACAGGTCTAGGCTTCATGAAATTAGAAACTTCGAAAGAACAAACGAAACAAGAAAATAAAACACAAGAAACTAGCAAAATTGCTACAGCAACCCGCGGAACAGGCGGAACCCAAAACAAGGTTCCGCCCGTTGAACCCAAAGGTTCCGCCAGGTCTGCAGTAGCAAAAACAGCTTCCACATCAAACCGTTCAAAATTTGTTAAAGTCACATATAAAAATGAAACAAAACCTGCTGTTAAAACTGGAGTAGGACTTGATAAAAATGAATTTAGAACTAAAACCACTCAACCAAAACCTAAGACACCTTTTCCCAAACGCCCCTTTCCAAAAAGCAACTACAACCCACGACCAAACTACCAACATGTTTGGAACCAAAACACTCCTGGACATTACCAAACTCCAAATTACATGTCATGGAATCCTTATGCTCTATTTTCATACTTAAGTCAAGTTAATGGCTTGCTTAACCAAAATGGACCCATGAGAAATTGGGGACCAAATGTTTGAGTGTTTTTCATAAAATAGGTGTGCCTTAAAGTATGTTTGGAACCGGATGAATGGATTAAAGATAGCGGTTGTTCAAGGCACATGACGGGTAACAAAAGCCTCTTCTCAACATATCACAAATGTGATGGAGGTAATGTTACGTTTGGTAGTAAAGCTAAGAGCAAAATCATCGGAAAAGGTACAATCTCTCATGACTCCCTTTTTATAGATGATGTAGCTCATGTTGATAACTTAGGTTTTAATCTTCTTAGTATTAGTCAACTTTGCCGTAATAAGTATAACGTCCTTTTTAGTGAAAATGGAAGTAAGATACTTAAAGATGGCATAACCATAGCCAAAGGTGTTCTTAAGAACAACGTATATGTCATGAAAATGGATCAAACATCTAAAGACAAACTTTGTCTTACTTCATTAGATGAATCCTCAACTTTATGGCATAGACGTTTAGGACACGCTAATATGAGACTAATTCAAAACCTCTCCTCCAAAGACTTAGTTCGAAACCTACCTAAGTTGAAATACGACCAACACTTTTGTGATGCTTGCAAAGTCGGTAAACAAGTCCATAATAGCCATAAGGCTAAAAACATGGTTTCTACATCTAGGTGTCTAGAACTTTTGCATATGGATTTATTTGGTCCATCCGCTATACAAAGTTATGGAGGCAACTTCTACACTTTGGTTATAGTAGATGATTATTCAAGGTTTACTTGGACAAGATTTTTGAAAAGTAAAAATGAAGCTTTTGAAAAATTTGAGATTCTAAGTAAGAAAATTCAAAATCAAGTAGGGTCTAATATTGTGTCTATTAGAACGGATCACGGTCGTGAATTTGATAATGAATTTCAATTTGGAAACTTTTGTGACAAAAATGGTATTACTCATAACTTTTCGGCTCCACGTACTCCTCAATCTAATGGTGTAGTAGAACGTAAAAACCGGACTTTGCAAGAGATGAGTAGAACAATGCTTAACGAACAAAACATTCCACAAAAGTTTTGGTGTAACGCCGTTGACACATCAACGTACATTCTAAATCGAGTCTTAATTAGACCATTTTTAAACAAAACCCCTTATGAACTATATAAAGGTAAAAAGCCTACATTAGGATACTTTAGAGTGTTTGGAAGTAAATGCTTTATTCTTAACACCAAGGATTATCTCACCAAATTTGACCCAAAGTCTTATGAAGGTGTATTTCTTGGATATTCACAAAATAGTAAGGCTTACATTGTTTTAAACAAAGAAACCTTAAGAGTCGAGGAATCGTTGAACGTAACATTTGACGAGAGTCCACCTCCCTCTAAGACATCACCTTTGGTAGATGATGACTTAGTTGAAAGTCAAGCTATGGAAAATCAAGTCACCATAGAAAATGACAAGGAAGAAGAACCACTAAACAAAGAAATTGTTAATGTTAAAGAATCCAAAAGTCATCCATTAGATAATGTCATAGGTAAAATTAACGAGAGAACGTTAAGGTCTAAAGCCCAAAATGAAAGTAACTACTTTTGTTTCGTGTCAACCATTGAACCCAAAAACATAAACGAAGCCATTAAAGATGAGTCATGGGTAATAGCCATGCAAGAAGAGTTAAACCAATTTGTTAGAAATGATGTGTGGACATTAGTTCCTCAACCTAAGAGTCAAACTATAATTGGTACAAAATGGGTTTTTCGAAATAAAATGGATGAAAATGGTGTTGTGTCTAGAAACAAAGCTAGGCTAGTGGCACAAGGATATAACCAACAAGAAGGCATTGACTACGATGAAACTTTTGCTCCGGTAGCTAGGCTCGAGTCAATTAGAATCTTACTTGCATATGCATGTGCACACAACTTTAAACTTTTTCAAATGGACGTCAAAAGTGCATTCTTAAACGGTTTCATAAATGAAGAAGTATATGTTGCTCAACCACCGGGCTTCATTGATTTTGAAAAACCTAATCATGTCTATAAACTTAAAAAGGCTTTATACGGACTTAAGCAAGCTCCAAAAGCATGGTATGATCGACTCAAAACCTTCCTAGTTGACCATAGGTATATCATGGGCTTAGTTGATAATACTCTCTTCACTAAGAAGAAAGATTCACATATTATCATAGTCCAAATCTATGTTGATGACATTATATTCGGATCAACTTGTCAAGAATTATGCGACGATTTCTCAAAAATCATGCATGACGAGTTTGAAATGAGTATGATGGGAGAACTCAACTTTTTCCTAGGACTCCAAATCAAACAACTAGAAGATGGTATCTTCTTTAACCAATCTAAGTATATTAGGGACATGCTTAGGAAATTTGGATTAGAAGATTCTAAACCAATCAAAACACCCATGTCCACGGAAACTAAACTTATCAAGGATGAGGAAAGTGAATCCGTAGATAGCACTAAATATAGAGGTATGATTGGAAGTCTACTTTACCTAACGGCTAGTAGACCCGACATTATGTTTAATGTTTGTCTATGTGCTCGTTTTCAAGAAGATCCTAAAGTAATTCATCTTGAAGCCGTTAAAAGGATCTTTAGATACATTAAGGGCACTACACATTTAGGATTATGGTATCCCAAAGGAACGGGAATGGACACCATAGTGTATGCCGACTCGGATCATGCCGGTGACTATGTTGATAGAAAAAGCACAAGTGGTACTTGTACTTTTGTTGGACATTGTCTCACCTCATGGTTCTCTAAGAAGCAAACGGCTCTCGCTATCTCAACAACGGAAGCCGTATACGTTTCGGCCGGAAAGACATGTCAACAAGCTCTTTGGATGAAGCAAGCTCTTGTCGACTACGGAATTCAACTAAACGACATCTCCATCCTTTGCGACAACAAAGGAGCCATAGATCTTAGTAAAAATCCCGTCCAACATTCCCGAACCAAACATATCAAAATCCGTCATCATTTTCTTCGTGACAACATCCAAAAAGGAAACATCTCAATCGAGAAAGTTTCTTCCGAAGAAAACATAGCCGATATCCTCACAAAACCCCTCAAACGAGAACCATTCAACCTTCTTAGGCTAGGCTTAGGACTCATGAAACCTACATTGTAGTTCTAAACATTAGACAAAANCGTCCAACATTCCCGAACCAAACATATCAAAATCCGTCATCATTTTCTTCGTGACAACATCCAAAAAGGAAACATCTCAATCGAGAAAGTTTCTTCCGAAGAAAACATAGCCGATATCCTCACAAAACCCCTCAAACGAGAACCATTCAACCTTCTTAGGCTAGGCTTAGGACTCATGAAACCTACATTGTAGTTCTAAACATTAGACAAAAATCAAAACAAACCATCTAGCCTTTTTCTCAGCAGACCCGGTGGAACCCTCAGCCCAAACGGGCGGAACCTTCTCTTTGGTTCTGCCGTTTCCACCGGTCTGCAGATTGTCCAATAGTTTATATTAAACCAAACACCCTTTTTCACCCATCATTTACAAACTGCCACTATTCACTCATCCTTACCCACGAATTTTTGATCTTGAAACCATCCTCATTGCTCTCAAATCATCATTGTAAGTATACTAACATAATTACATTCCTGATCTGAGTCTAGGAATTCTATTTTTGCACAAAATAAAAAAAACTTGGGGTTATGCATTAACTTGAGAAATTAATGTAAAAACTTAGGTGTTAAACAAAACTAATCATGTTTCCCATAGTTAGGAATTGTATTCTCATTAACTATTAACATGTTTACTAAAACACCCCATGTCAAATTCTTGCAAAAATTTCTCCCAAATAGGACAAATATATTTTCGTCTCACATTGTGAATACAAAATCAAAACGTTATGTTTTAAACCTCACTTGCATAATGTCTCTTGAATGCTAAAGGGAATACATAACCAATATGTATTTTCGGGTACATTCAAACGAAGCTACATTGAACTAGGAGCGTTTGGGTTATCTTTTGTTTTACTACAAAGCTTGCACTATAAAAACGTTTTGAGCATCAAAATGAGTCAAGATAACCGCACCTCCACAAGGTTTTCATATAGGCACACACTAGAAAATATACATTGCAATAGTCGGTAACATAGACTAAAATGTGATATTTTATTTTTCTAGGAATCATCATGCCTCCCGTGACTCATTACGATCACAAAGACACCCTTAAGTACCTCCCTAAACACCACAAAACCAAAGGCCTTACCGAAAACCAAATCAACATCTTCAAAGCTCTTGAAAAGAGATATGTCCATGAGGGTAGAACCATTGACCCATCCTTCATAGCCGGCACAAACCTACCCGCCGAATTTGCGGCCATCAACTTTGAGTGTCTCTTAGAGATCAACGAGTCTATTTGTCCTAGGTTCATTCTAGAGTTCTATGCTTCCATCCACCTCTCCTCCGATGATTATGGACGTATGTCTATAAATTTCTCGGCTAGTGGTCATGACTACTCCTTCACCCTAGATGAGTTTGCTCAAATCCTAGGTGTCCCAAACCGTGGTACTTGCATCTACACCGACAAGCATACCCTCTCAACTCTTGACACACTCATTGACCGTATCCATCCTTATGATACACCTCTTGTGTCAAAAGATGTACTCCGTGACCACCTCTTCATTAGGACCACCACCACTAGGAGAACCCGCTCGGGTAATGAGGTCAACAAGGATCCATATGGTATGGAACTCAATGAACTCAAGCCCCAATTCGAGAAATGGGAGGAAGTCCTTAGAGCCAATGTCATTAGCACCCTAGGAAACCGGGATCACATCAATGTTTGCCTTTGCTACATGCTCTACTCCTTGTCCGTTAGGCAACCCTTCAACCTTGCCTACTACATGGCCAAAAGGATGGCTGACATTCCCGTGCAAGGCACGACGGCTATGCCGTATGGAATGCTCTTGACCCGTCTCTTTAGGTTCATCTCCCCAATTCCTCCAACTCCTAGAGGTCTTCGCCTAGACTACTCTCTCATTCCACACACATTTGTCCCACTTAGTGATAGGAGAGTCTACAAAACCCAAGGCAAACGCCCTCATCCTCCTACCTCATCATCATCATCCTCAATGAGTGAAGATGAGACTTTGCCCAACTCTAGGCTTCCACCTCTAGAATACCTTTCACAACTTCCAACCATTCCTAATGAGTCGGCGGAGTTCAAGCAAACGAAGGGGATGTTCAAGAACATCGGGAGGTTCCTTGGCAAGCTCAAGAAGAAGATGGACCGTCAATGAGAGCGGGTGTGTAGGAGTGTTTGGCAATAGGTGTTATGTGAACTATTTGGTCGTTTGAACAATGTTTGTTATGGATTTATGTGTTGGTAGGTTATTTGGTACAATTTGGAACATGTATGAACTAACGTTGATGCAGGATGACAACATTTAGCATGTTGTCAAATTTTCAAGTTTATGAAAATTTCACTATATATAGTGAAATTCGCTAGCCCCCGGTCAAAGTCCAACCATATGCATGTTTACATGTCCAATTTTTGCATTTCCTAACCAGATATGAATTATATTTTTAGTTTTAGGAGTTTTCGGAAAATTTGAAAATCGTCTTGCGGGTCAAAACGGTGGACTGCCTCATTTTTAGGGTCTGGCGGAACTGGCGGAACCCTCACAAAGGTTCCGCCAGTGCAATTTTCTGGGTACCCCAGATTTGGCCCAACGGAAACGGCGGCACCCTAAAATGGGTTCCGCCCGTGTAATCCGAGGGTTCCGCCGATTCACCTGAGAATTTTTTTTAATCCGTTTTCAAATTTTAAAAACCCAAACTTCCCAAAATCAACCTTGTTTGTTAGAAACTCATTTCTTGTTAGTTTATAACATCATTAGGAGTCTTCTAAGAGCCTAAAACCAATAGTACTTACTTTCCCGCCAAAAACCAAATTAAACCATAACCACCTCAAGGAACCCTCACACATAAAGGAAGGAACCCTCCCAAAGGATCCTTCCAATCCGTGAATCATATTACCCCAACCAATTTGACAAGACAACTAGGCATTTAGTGCAAATCTTTGTCTTCTTACTCCATCTCCTTCATTGGATTGACTTCCAAATGATGTGACAACCTTCATTACTCACCCAAATCATTAGAAACCTCAAAATTTCTATGGCCAAACATCAAATCCAAACACTACCTCCAACATTTCTTCCACCCTATAAATTTAAACCATTTTAGAACACCTCAAATCACACCATCACCATCAAAATCTCTTGTCTTAAGATCCTAAACCACATCCTTGACAATGACAAAGTCAACAATCACCTCTCAACCACCTCGACCCATTCGGAAAACCGCCCGAATTAGTGTCAAACCGCTATGGTCAAACCAAACCATCAACCTAAGCTCCTCATCTTCGGATGAATTCTCTTCACCCATAAAAAGTGAACACTTTTTAAACCTTGCATCCCCAACTCCATCACCCAAGGGAGCAAATGAACTCACAACTCCACCACCAACAAAATCACCCATAGACCCAACTCCACCAAGTGCACCAATCCAAACATCCAAAACCCCATCACCATCAACACTACCTCAACTTGAACCAATGGAGTTATTTGGGTCTCCTCCAACATCACCACATCCATTTGTCCAAGATCTCAATGATCTTCCACCTAGATCAACAAATCCACCACCTTTGACAAATGAAAAACCAAGCCCATTGTTTGACCACAATGAGCCTTTTGATCAAAATCCACCACCACAACAAGCCTTCAACCAACCTAAACCATTGTTATTTCACCCTATTTTCAAGGATATTCATGGTCCTCTATATGGAGAACCCAACTTTGAAAATCTTGATCACCCAAGTCCACCACATTCACAACCCCAACTCTTTGAGTCTTTTCTTCCTTCTTATGACGAAATTCAAAGAATGGTTGAAAACCACCTCCACCAAGCAATGGACTTGCAAACCACATTGCTTGAATCCATTTCAAACCCCTCCTCCAACCAAGAAACCAACCTACCTCCACCACCATCATCAAATGACCCACTTCCACCCACTCATCACCATACTTGCTCACAATGTGAGCAAATGGTCAAATTAGGTGAGGACATCAAAACATTCCTTCACCAATTTCAAAATGAGACCCGCTTCGCCACACAACACATCCTAGAACGTTTGGATGCCCTTTCCCATCCAAACCAATCCTAGAGCACTTTTGGAGGCCTTTTGCCCCATTTTAGGAAGTGTTGAAAGTCTTCTACTTATAGAAGTAGGATTTTATTTTTATCTTATTTCTTGGTTATTTTTAACTTTTATTTTTATTTTTAGAAGTAGGAGTGTAATTTCATCTCTTGTCTTTTGACCTTTAGAAAGTCAAAATTTTACTTGAAATGATATCTTCTACTACTACCTTATTTTCATTAATGGTTAATCATATATGAGTTGTGATTGTGGTTGATTATATTCTCATAATATGTGGTGAGTACATGCTTGTTTATGTATCGTTATCACCAACTAACCATTTTTTTGTAGGTTCAAAATCCATGTTTCCCATCTTGGCACTCCTATTAGGGGGAGTATTGACCAAGGGGGAGCAAGTGCATTGTTCCGCTACGCTACTCTTCTTTTTGTTTCGACAAAAAGGGGGAGAAACATATCTAAACTTAGTAACTTAAAATGATTTTCATCAATTAAGTAAAACAAGTTTGATATAACATTTTTTTTAAGCTTTAACACTAAAATTTGTGAGTTACTTAAAAACAAAGTTTATGTTTTGTCATCAACAAAAAGGGGGAGATTGTTAATACAAATATCGCCTAAAAACGTTATTTATATTTTACGATCTTTGCTAAGTTTTGTTAATGACAAAGTGTAAACTTTAGTTTTTAGTAAAACATGATTTTAGTTTTAAAGTCTTGCATAACTAGATTTTTGCTACATTTACATTTCATATAAAACACAACATTTTTCATATTTCTTAAAATAGAAATGTCACATCCCATTTATGGTAAGTTTTGTCATCATACATTTATGGAAAGATTGTGTGGTTGACTAAACATAGATCTCTTACACAAGGTTTGTGTGTTTGACTCTCCATAGGTTTCTTACACACGTTTTGTGTTTGACCAAGTATTTATGTGATGTGACTTTCGATGGTTTGGCAAGTTATGGCAAAACATACTGTCAGACCTGGCGGAACCCTCGTGGTACACGGGCGGAACCCTTCTGAGGGTTCCGCCATATCCGCCAGGCTTGATGGTTGTTTTGCTATAAATACCAAACCATTTGCTAGCATTTTTCTTTTATCACTTCTCATCATATTTTGCACATACATTCATATCTTTCATCTAACCCTTTAACATCTCATTGTTGTGAAGATTCTTTTGTAGCAAAGAAGTTCACAAGTACATATAAAGTTACAAGTATTCAACTCAACGTTGCAAGACTTGTTAGCTTAGCATCGTGTAGACTTTGTGTAGTTTACACTTCATTTGATTGTGTGTTATAAGTTGTGATCGGTTAGTATTTTAGGCCTTAAAATACATAGTGTGACGGGAGTGGTTTTACCCTTGTAAAAGAACCAAACGGGAGTGGTTGTACTCTTGGTAAAGAACTCGACATCTAGCTTAGTGTCGGTAAACTTGTAAGCGACGTGTAAGGTTTTCTCCGCCGGATAAAGGAGCTTGTTGACTAGTGAAAGAAACTCTCGAGTTGGATACTCGGGGCGTGGACGTAGGGCAAGGAAAATAGAGTTCCTTGTAGCCGAACCACGATAAACAATCGTGTTATGGTTTGATCGTTTCTTTCCTTATACTTGCATATAGTGTATTGTCTTTATGTTCATATCTTTGATTTAACGGAAAGTTTCAAAAGATAATTAAACTAAAAACGGGTAAACTATTCAACCCCCCTTCTAGTTTTCCACAGAATGTGTATTTACTGAAAATGTTGGTTTGAAAGTAAAGATGATTTGGGCAAGTTATATATTTCAGATTAAGTTTACTTTAGTTGGAAAAAATGTATCATGTACCTGTATTACTATATTTCTTTTTGTTGTGTTTTAGGTTCTTCAATCTTCACCATGGTACTAAGAAAAACGGAGGAGCTAATGGGCTCACTTATTGACAATTAAGAATGTACTTTTACTCATTAGTAGCAGTACCATGGAAGAACAAGCTCTGGTAGGATTGCAATTGTCGTTTATTACCACAAAGCTACGACCACGATGACCATTTGGATGAATATGGTATGTCTCAAGTTTAATAATAATGATTGTCTATGAAGGTGGAAATTGTTTAATGTTAGACAAGTTGGATGATACACTATATAGTTGCGTGTGGATGTGTTATTAATGTATGAGAAGAACTTTTTACTAAGAAAATGACAATCCTAAGTGTCAAATGTTATATGTACATTTAGTTTGGTAGCTATAAGCTTTATTTTGTTTCTTTAGTTATATATCATTCTCAAAAATACATATACTAAATTGGTTAATGTGCTTTTCTATGTGAATCTGACTTGATCGTCATGAATTTTGATGAATGTAAGCTAACTACTCATTTTTATACTTCGCTAAAGTGTCAAATATATATATCATTCTCAAATATATATATATATATATATATATATATATATATATATATATATATATATATATATATATATATATATATATATATATATATATATATATATATATATATATATATATATATATATATATATATATATATAACGGAAAGGGTTTACTGGCACCTCCAGTGAATACACTAGAACCATAACTTATTCATTAATAATAATTCAAAGATGGTTGTTTGCGACGAAAAGGAAAACCTCACGAATAGCACAACGAGCACAGTCCACTAAGAAGTGCTACATGATATCTGATCATAGGTAACCAAACATACCCACTTCTTTTACATACACATTATCATTCTATAGGAAAAATCCATGTATCTAACTGGTTCTTAACTATAAGTTAAAACACGTCAAAAGTTAAATCAACATGCCACTGGAATCCCGCAACAAAATCAAGTTCATAAAAATAAAAAAGCTGCAATATGTACTTATGCAACTTTATTATCTGTTTGGTTATTTGACTCTTTACACACATGTTTCATTCGACTCTTTATGCATACTCGCGCGTTTTTTTAACACCTTATTGCGTAATACTCCTATATCCTATTTATAGGTGATCAAGAATCAGTTGTATATAAGGACCTGCTATGAATTCATACATTTCCTAAGCCCAAATCAGTCTGATTGAATAGAAAAATGACAAAAGATACTTAATTCATAAAAACCACGGTGTTACAATATATTTAATGGCATCATTTATAAAGTACCCTTTAACAGATTCTTGCATATGCTTTAGTATCTTTTTTCTGTTAATAACAGTATTGAATTCTGTTTATATTGTAACCCTTTGGACTAACATTTTTATTCGATATACTTTGTACAAATGGACAGACTCGACAGTATCTCTCTACTTGACTTCTGTATTTGAGGAACGTCATGGTTTTAACAAGGTATTTACAGCTCTTTGTTTACATGTATATTTGGACTGCATGCTTATACTTTTGCTATAAGAAATCTATTTCATTGTTAAAATATGGTATTTGCGGATACAACAAACATTTTGGATGTTCATTCAAAACATGATAAAGAGCATGTTCTTGGTTGTCATAATATGACCACCCATTGTGGGTGATATTGTGGAAAATAACTATGCCTCCTGTTAATCTCACACGATATGTGGTTCGGTCCCTATTCGGATTAATATCATCTTGCAATGTAGCTCTCAACCATTTTTGGGTCACTTTTTGCGATTTTTTGTGAGTGCAAAAATCCCTCACAAATGGGCTAAAGTTTCTACCTTTGAAGGATGCTGTTTTTACTTTTGAGCATCTAATGGATGTTTACATTCTTTTGTGTACAGGAGTATATAAGTGTTAGTTGAGGTCACTACATTGATTTGCTTATTATTCCGTTGAGGTGTCCACACCACCTCTCAATTGAACAAAATACACTTGAGATGTTCACGCATTGGACATTTTATTGAAGTGTTAGAATGATCACTATATACATTTGCTTCTGAAGACAAACATATTGGAGAGCACAAGGCAATGAAAGTTTATTACACAAATATTTACAAGCATTGTATTTTATAATATCATACAGTTATAACTTATTATTCCGTTACAAGAAAAATTTCATACCGTTTACGTTCGTTGTTTTTTATTTTTATTACTTTATTCATGTACTTAATCAAAATCCCTCTAAAATCCTGTGGATTCCACGGGCCTATAAGCTAGTGATTTTATAAATGGTCTAGGCTATGTTTGGCAAAAGTAGCTGTGAGCAGTAGCTGTGAGCAGTAGCAGTGAGCTGTGAGCAGTAGCTGTGAGCAGTAGCCAAAAAAGCTCACAGCTTCATAAAGAAGCATTGGGAAAATGAGCTTTCCTAAAAAATAGCAAAGCCCACAGCTCTCATGCCAAACGAACACTAAAAATCAAAAAGCTCATTGTTCACCGCTCATTGCCCAAAAAAGCTCCAAAAAGCTTTGTGCCAAACATAGCCCTAGTGTATTGTTTAGTTGGCATTTATAGAAAGAAAAATGAATTTGTCAATCTATTAGTTTTACATTGATTGTAAATAGCTTTGCACATTTCAAAACTTAAGCGAGAAATGAATATCGGTGAATAAAAGTGAGCTTTGATTACAAGTGTAATCCCAAACAATCGGTAAAAAGGGTGAAATCTTTTATATAATAAAACAAAACCCCAAGTGGAGACATTTCAAAAAAACTAAACCATACCTTATTTAGTAATAATATTATTTAGAAAAAATGATTATTTTCTTATTAGATAATATTTTATATTTATCCATAACACAAGTAGAAGATAAATACAAAAAATATAGATAAGATCCAATTAACAATAGGATTAAAATTTTTAAATAATTATCTTTAATAATAAAAAACTATAATTAAACATCATAAATCAAACAAAACAAAGATTAAATTATTTGTTTTTTAATAAATAAAAATATATGATTCAAAAAATTTTAAAAAACCCCGCGCGTGCGCGGGCATTATAACTAGTACCATCTAAAAAACATTCGCTTCTAAGAAAAAAATTTCTAAAACCAAAATAAAACACACAAAAATGTATCACACTGATTACCGGCTATAATTTTTGCCAAAATGACTTTTAAATGCTAAATTATAACAATACATCAAAGGCTTTTTTTAACCTATGGATAATCTTTTGAAAAGTCAAGAAAAAACCTTTATCAAAAAATGAGTTTGATACCATAAATTAAACTTAAATTCAAATTGACGTATAGAAATGCCACTTAAACCTAAATAACGAATTTTGCAATCAAAACATTATAACATTCAAATAACAATGAAAATTTTTTAAAAAGAAATGTAACTTAGCTTACTAGACCAGCTTCAAAGACAAAAGTCTCAGCAAATCTGAAGAGCAAAATAAACTAATATCTGACCGGATAAACACCTTCCATTTAATTGTATTCATTTAAAAGTAGGTTGCCTGAATTTCCGATCAATATAACATTTACAAAAAAAAAAAAANAAAAAAAAAAAAAAAAAAAAAAAAAAAAAAAAAAAAAAAAAAAAAAAAAAAAAAAAAAAAAAACCTTTATAAAAAAAAACTTCATTAAAAAAAAGGCTCAGAAAGTTGCATAATCTGCTCAGCGAACGTTTTATTAAAAAAACAATTCTCATACAAGAGGTGTCAGAAAGTAAAGCATTGATCATCATAGCCAATATACCATCATAAAACATAAACATAAAACGGATTGAGATCATCTAAAGTTTGCACAAACACGTCCGGTAATGTTCTCTCAAAATCAAAAAGAAAACTGAGTCACTACCGGTCATGTCATGCGAACTTGAGAGAATCTCGGTCCATATAAAAACCGACTAGCATAAAAACTACTATAATAAATTGTTAGATGAGGAATGAGTTTGATTTATGTGTTGGTGGCTGGTTATATAGAAGAACACGACGGCTAGGGTTTTGTTTTAGTCACTTTTTGAGGCTTTTTTGCTACCAAATGATGGGCTTTATTAAGGCTTAAAGTAGAGGCTAATGTAGATAAATGTGGGTCGGCCCTTTTTGATAGCTAAAGTGGCCCAATATTAAAGAGAATACTAAAGACAATCTATAGCATCTATAATCCTAATACGGAGTTTTTTTTTCTTTTTTTTATGATATTTACCAATACACTTTTACTTTGCACACATAAAATTTATGTATGAGAATAAACAAATTGATATGTGGGGACAAGCAAAATTATGTGTGCAAAGTAAAAGTGTGTGTAGATATCATCTTTAGAGCAGATAGTTAGTTGTTATTGGTTCGAGTCATGCAGTGACATTTAAGTAGGCAGTATGTCTTCCTTGAATCTTTGCCTTTGGAGAATAAACCTCACTCTTTTTCTTTTCCGCTTCACCTAGGAGAAAACCTCATTGGCAAGTATAGAACCCGAGACCTCCAAGAAAAACAAACCCCCTAAAGATACCTCTGATGGCCACTTGATCTAAGCTAAGTGATTATTAATAATCCTAATATTGATACATATTGGAGCAAGANTGCGTGTTTCAGCTTTCGTAATTTTTTCCACTTATTAATTTAATGTTCAGATATACACAGATAATTTCTAATTGCAGCCATGATATTAAGTACCCAACAACATATGTGGAGCGTACAAATACAAACCCCCTAAAGATACCTCTGATGGCCACTTGATCTAAGCTAAGTGATTATTAATAATCCTAATATTGATACATATTGGAGCAAGATGATATACTAAGACGTGTTTTACTGTATCATAGAATGATAGAAACTTTTTTTTTTTTTTTTTTTTTTTTTTTTTTTAAGTTAGAATTATATTTTTTAGTAGATGTGTGACTGTTTATATCATGTCTCATGTACCACGTATACTTTTACGTATTATTATTTGTTGTTGTCTAGTTTCCGTAGAAAGAAAATGACAAATGTTAATTTCCATACGATTCCAACTTATAAGATTACAAAAACTTTACTAAATTGTTTTGAATTGATTGATTGAAAATGTGTCCAATCTTTCATTATTTTCTTTTTGTCATGTGTAACTTGCTTCTCTAAGCTTACAATATTACTAAAACTATTACTAGATGGATGGCTAGCGTGATGCACTGCCGTGTAAGACGTCGTATAAGCTTTTACAGCGGCATTATCACACAACATAATATGATTAATGTTGATACAAAAGTTGGGCGTTCCTTGTTTGGGTTCCTTTTCTCGTATCAATTGGTTGATATTGCTTGAGACCTGCGCACTAAGAAAGTAACAGACACCGTTAGGCTTATCGAGGGATTGTCTCCCCCTATTATCCTCCGGCGTGAGAGTAAGTAATCGTGTTTTAGGGTTGTGAGTATTTAGGGTTTGTAAGTCGTACCTTTGTGAGAGTCATAATGCCCTCTATATATAGACACGAATCCCTATTGGTTTCGTGTTCCGCAAACCTTGGTATATCCCG
>LBNU01015877.1:89345-109278 GCA_014162995.1 Artemisia annua
GGTAATGACTTGTCCGCTGACTTAGATAGGAATCTATTCAGACCGGCCAATTTTCCGTTTAAGGATTGTACTTCCTTGAGTGTTCGTGGCGAAGGGAGTTGTATGACCGCTTCAGTCTTTTCGGGGCATGGCTTGATGCCATCAGGTTCTATTAAGTATCCTAAGAACATGCCTTCTGTAGCGCCAAAAGTGCACTTCCTAAGATTTAACTTCATGTTGATCCGTCGTAGTGTTTTGAATGTTTCTTCAATGTCTCGCACTACTTCGTCTTCTGTATGGCTTTTTATGACCAAGTCGTCAACATATACTTCTAGGTTGCGACCCACTTGCTTTTCGAATGCATTGTCTACCAATCGCTGGTAGGTGGCTCCTGCATTCTTTAACCCGAAAGGCATCTTTGTGTAACAAAAGACACCTTGACTTGTGTGGATGGCTGTTTTCTCCTCGTCTTCCTTAGCCATTTGGATTTGGTGGTATCCTTTGTATGCGTCTAGGAAGCATTTGAAGGGATATCTGCATAAGGATTCTACCTTCCAGTCTATCTCGGGTAGTGGGTAGCAGTCTTGTGGGCATGCTTTGTTGAGGTCTGTGAAGTCCACGCACATTCTCCAGCTGCCGTCGCTCTTTTTTACCATGACTGGGTTAGATAACCAGTCGTGGTAATATACCTCTCACATAATGCCTGCGTCCACAAGCTTATGTACTTCCTCCAGGATGGCTTTCGCGCGTTCTAGGGCTTGACCGCGCTTCTTTTGCCTTATCGGCGGGTATCCTTGTCGGATTTGTAGCTTGTGCTCCGAGATTGATCGAGGCACACCGATCATGTGTTTTGGTTCCCACGCGAAAACATCCAGGTTTTTCTGTAGAAGCGCGCACACGGCTGCTTTCCCTTTTTCTGACAGCGAACCTCCCAACGATACCTGTTGTTCAGGATAGTCGGGGTGAATTGCTACTTTTAGATTTGGTGTTTTGGGTGCTCCGTGTTCTTTAGATGCTGTGGTTTCGCCTGTAACTGTGTTACATTCCTCAGGAGGCAGAGCGTGGTTGTAGAGAGTAACAATGCCGCCTTTTACTGGAAATTTCAGCATTCCGTGTGCTGTGGATGGCACTGCGCGGAGCACTGATATTCCCGATCTTCCGATGATGCCATTGTATGGCGACAGAGATCTAATGACCATAAAGTTCATCCACGCCTTGGTGGAGTGCTCTTTATTGCCGACTTCTACGAGCATGCGTAGTTGTCCTATTGGCCATATCTTTTCTCCTGTAAAGCCTGTTAGAGATGTCGCAGCTGGAATTAGCTGATTTTGAATCTCTTGTTTTAGCCTTTTGAAACAATGTTCGTACATTATTTCGGCTGATGCCCCTCCGTCCACGTACATACGGTGGATATCGTGTCCCCCCGCGTGTATTTCAATGGTGAATGGTTCTGCTACCGCGTTGTCCGCGGTCAACTTTGGGAAGGAGATCTCATCGTTAGGGGAGAACCTTTGGCTAACCTTTTGTTTGACTTTGCGCTGCCATGATTGTATCATGTAAATTGTGTCCGCCTTGTCTTTAGGTGGTTCTTTTTTATCCCCGGTTCTTTGTTTATCCTTCCCTTCTTTGATGTTTTTGACTAGATGGTCCATCCTACCTTCCTTTACTAATTTATCAATTAGTTGGCGAAGCTGGACGCACTCGTTCGTTGTGTGGCCTTTCTGTCCATGGTAGTCGCAGTAACCGTTCCCTATGCGCTTTCCTTCTGGGGTGCGCATTGGTGGAGGTTTGGGGAAATTTGCTCCCTCTGTTGCGAATATCTCCCTAGGAGTTTTTACCAGCGGGGTATACTTGTTGTTGCCCCGTGTACCTCCGTCATTGCGATAGCCTTTGTTGTGGTTGCCACCATGGTCGTTGGATTGTCTCCTTGACTGTTCCTGTGGTCTGTAGTTAGAATATGCTTTCTTACTATCCGCGACAGCGGCTTCTCCTTGAACGAAAGACCTTGTACGCTTCATCAGTTCGTCGAATGTTTGGGGGACTTTATCATTTAACTTTTTGATAAGGTCTTGGTTGGTGATCCCATTCATGAATCCTGAAATTTTCAGTATTTCAGGACATGCTTTGATGTGTAGGTATTCGTCTTTGAAGCGTTCCATGAAGGCGCTCGTAGATTCCCCTTGGCGTTGTTTAATCCTAGCCAATTCTACTGGGTCTTTAGCGTACTTCTTTCTCTGTGTGAAGTTCAAGCGGAATGCTTTCCGCAACTCTTCGTACCCTTTTATACTTCTTTGTGGAAGTTTGCTAAACCAAGTTCGCGCGTTCCCTACCAATGTGGAATTGAACATATGGCACCACACAGGCTGTGGCCAGTTTTCGATGCCTGCAGCGGATTCAAAAATTTTTAGGTGATCATCAGGGTCACCCGTTCCATCATATGTTTTGACGTTGGAAGGCATGCGCCTCTTCTTGTTATCTGAATAATCGCTGATGCGCCTTGAGAACGCACCAACCTTTTGGCGACGCCAAGGAAGGGATATATCATCATCCTCTTCCTCACGACGTCTTCCTCTGGACTTCCAGTGTCCGGTATCGCTATCCTCGTTGTCCGAGGAGCTATCTGAGGGAGAGTCGTTTTTTCTGCGGCGCTTGCGCCGCTTTTCCTCGGGGCCTGAGCTTGAGAAGCTTTCGTTAGGGGATACCCGTCCACCTAGTCTATCGTGGATTCTTCTAGATCTAGAAGATTCCTCGCTTGGTGAGTGCTGTCCTCCCAACCTGTCGTGGACTCTGCGACCTCCCAACCTGGTGTGGACGCTAGTTCGCCTCTCGCTATCTCCTTGTTCCTCCGAGTAATGTGAGTTTGATGGCGTGCCGAGTCTAGTTCGGACACTGACGCGCCTCTTGTTATTGTCGCGCTCTTCGTAGCGCGGTGGGGAGGTTCCATTGAAGTCGAGTCGACTTCTTAACCTTCTCCTGGCCTCCTCTTGTAGGAGTGTGTTCAATGTTTCAAAATTTTGTGATACAAGATTTTTTAACATTGTTTCTTGAGTATTTTCCTCCAGCGCAGGAACACCATCTTCCAAGTTGAGCCTCCTCTCGCGATCAGGCGCGTTTGGTGGTACTGTGTTGTCCACAGCGGTTGCTACTTGGTGGGGGGTTGTAAAGAGGGTGCGCTGGAGATCCTCAATGTTTGGGACTACCGTAGTAGTCTGAGCAGTTGCAGAGGGTACTTCTACCGTTGGAAGGATCGTGGTGGTTTCTACTTCCTGGCGACCAGGCGCACTGGTTGTCCCAGTGTTTTGCCTAGGAGGCGCATCAGGGTAGTTCCTCCTTGGAGGTTCACCACGCGTCTTATCCAACTGCGGAGTTCCCTTGGATGAATTTTTGTGTTTCGTCATTCTAGTCCTTAGTGTTGGGTCCCACGGATGGCGCCACTTGTTGATACAAAAGTTGGGCGTTCCTTGTTTGGGTTCCTTTCCTCGTATCAATTGGTTGATATTGCTTGAGACCTGCGCACTAAGAAAGTAACAGACACCGTTAGGCTTATCGAGGGATTGTCTCCCCCGATTATCCTCCGGCGTGAGAGTAAGTAATCGTGTTTTAGGGTTGTGAGTATTTAGGGTTTGTAAGTCGTACCTTTGTGAGAGTCATAATGCCCTCTATATATAGACACGAATCCTTATTGGTTTCGTGTTCCGCAAACCTTGGTATATCCCGCGTATCGCGGGTATTTGATATACATCATATAATTAGGAGATATCGTATATTCACATTCCTAAATAATCATTGGGCTTGGGCCTCGTGGGCCAAAGCCGTCTAATTGGTAGTCCAATTAGTATGAAACTGGCCCATGCGTAGTGGGCTTGCGTGTGGGTATTGTTTACCAAACGGGTTCATGACCCGGTGTAGACTATACGTCATCAGTAGACAAACAATGACAACGACATCTATCTTGTGAAACATGATAACGACACAATCACATTTTCACATTACTCATATTTGATGATGAGTAACGTTTTTAAAGTTCCGATTACAATTATCAGCCTCACCACAAATGGTTTAATTGAATGATTTTCACAATTAGGGTTTCACGGTGGTTTGGGGATTTGAGAGAATTGAGGATCTGAAAAAGAGATGAGAGAGACGAGTGTGAGTGTGTGTATAGTGTGTGTGTTTAGAGGGTTAGGTAGAAAGTATGAAATGACTAAAATGCCCCTTAGTATATTTGTTCATTTTAATCTAAACTATTAAATGGAAGAAGGATGGATGGTTGAGATATTGCTATTTGTTTTTTAGATAAATGTTGTTTCGTATTAAACTTTTCTCATGACATATATAGGTCTCGTCTCAATCAGTTTAAACTTTAAACAACATTGTCATGCACCATAAGTTCAACAACCTTGGGTGTTAAGTTATTATAAGTAATTCATTGTTTTAAGAGTTATAAAGTAGAATTATTAATGTACTAGAGTTATAAAGTAAATTCATTATGTTGGTATTCTAAAGTAAATTCATTAATGTACTTCAGTTGAACGTATGAGACATAGAATCCAATGAAAAGCTATTTGATAAAAAGAAATTGATACGTAGTATCAAAAAAAACGTATACCAAAAATTTTGACAAAAGAAGAGCTGGTGAAAAACAAATTTTACTGTGTTTTCTTTGTAAAGGTGAAAAAGATGAAAAGTACCTGCATGACGGGGGAAAAAAAAGTTTCCTAACTAATTTTCTAGTTCATACACATGAACTGGACGACTAGTACATGTACAACTCTATAAATTTGATGCGCCAATGAAAGTTTATGTACATGGACTTCACATAAGCTCCATGTCACCATGGACATGCTCCATAAACATCCACCGAAGATGCTCTTAGCAATTTAAGTTGTTTTGTCTTCAATTTGTAACGAAATTTTTTCAAATTTAGTGAACAAGTTTTTTTATGTGTCCATCAACGGACAAATGTCACCCCACTCTTTATTCTTTTTTAAGATAGTAGGAATTGGACTTTTATATAGGACATAAACTTTACCCGAATAACTTAACAATGTATATGGCAAGGTGTTAGGTATGAGTATCTGATGGCAATGTGTCATTTTAAAATAGAATTCTAGTTGTTGATAAAATATTACACTTTTATAACTTCTTAATCTGACAAATGCCCAATTATTTATTTACCTTAGAATTGCTTTGTATATTACAAGAGGCAAGCGGCTGAAGATTGAAGAACATATATCTGCGAAGACTCTAAACATGGAAAGAAAATTATTAGATTATTTTGCTTGTTTCAATACTTCAATGTTGTGTTTCAAATGAGTAAATGACCTTCGTAAATATGGCTGACTTAAAATTCGGGATCTGGCAAAATATGCAAAGCAACTTCATTAACATAAAAAGGTTAGCGTACAGGAAAACGATAATCATTTGGCGAAAAGATCTATATTATGTTCCTGTATCGAAGGGTATATGCTATGCTTTAGCAGAACCACAACAGTGCATGTTGCTTCGTGTCTTTGCCTTACATGAAATAGGTGTGTTCCTCGGCTAAAACAAGACTACCAGGGGCAGAAGATCTTTAACAAGGTGAACAACAGCTATCTAAATATGCTTAGAGGCTAGCTATCTAAAAAACCATGCTATGGCCGTAGTACCAGGCAAACACTATTTCCACCACCAATACTAAAGTCTAAAAGTGATTTTCTGAATTCTTTTTGACAGACCTTGTTCGACATAAACCAAAATACTCTTTATCACAAACGAATTACTTTACCAACTACGTTAACTAGGATTATAAATACATGACTCATCTAAGTACACATCATCTTTGCATTGTTACCACAGAATTGATCATCTTAGTGCCTACCGACCCAGCAATGCTTAACCAGCACCATTTGAAAAGTGCAAAAATCGGCCGAATCGGCCGATTAATCGCTAATCGGCCCTGGAACTTGGAGAGATTTACAAGGTAATCGGCCGAGTCAAGAAAATCGGCCGATTAATCGGTTAAAAATCGCTAATCGCCCCTGGACCGCCTCAGTACCGATTCACGATTTTTGCAACATTGCACACGGTCATACAAAACTAAGACATAGTGAATCAACAAGAAACTCAGGCGGTTCTTAAACAAAATCCAATAATATGTCGATTAAAAAATGGGTAAATGGGTAGCCTTCCAGACTACCCTAGTCGGGTTTCCATTTGTTCTCCAAATTCAATATTCAAGTCAAAAGGAGTATACATACTCATGAATGTCTCATGGTAAAAATAGCCTAACCCCTGATGTTTGTTGAACCTATTGTGGGTTAGGTCTTATCAATGTACAGCTTCCGACGCAAAAGGTACAAATTGCTTTTGCATTATTACTTCAGCCATGATCTAGCTAGACAAATGCGGGATCATACAAAATTGTTATATAAGAGGAAACTCGGAGTTGAACAGGGTCTTCCCGATGAATAACGATGCAAAATATATGATTTCTTCGAGGATGTCAAGATTTTCTCTGTAGTATCTGTACAAGTCATGACGCTCCGAACTGACTTTTAACGTCATCTAGCTCACGACTTTGTCAGGAGTAGAAGAACCAGCATTAACGCGGATAATTCAAGCATGAACTTGGGGGTTGTAATGTGTTCAGTTAAACGAAGCCACCTGTAAGTTCAACCAGTAGATAGCTGCTGATAAAGCCTGTTTGACCATTTCAGAATGTTCATCACATTCACCATTATCGCTAAAGACACTTGCATACAAAAGTAAAGCAAACAACTCTATAGGTCAAAATGAGGTTAAAGGGGAACCATATGTTTGCCTATCTTTTCCTTATGGGTTAACCTTATGACTTCAGGATTAATGAAAAAATGTACAAGTTGAATGGTGATGTTCAAATATATTATATCTGTCAAATATCAAATAGATGTTCAGTCAAAATGAAATTAGAAACTTAATTACTGTAATGAGCAGACATATAAAATTAAGGTGAAAACTTCACAAAAAAAATGGACTTCACATTTTTTTAAGATGAAATAATATATATAGCATATAGTAAAGTGACTTTTTTTGATTAATTATATATATATATATATATATATATATATATATATATATATATATATATATATATATATATATATATATATATATATATATATATATATATATATGTATGTATGTATGTATGTATGTATGTATGTATGTATGTATGTATGTAAAAACTTCATCTATTGATAAAGGTTTGTACTTAAGATATGGCAAGTAAGATATGTTAAATGGATATCTTTCAAGAAAAGATGTTGCAATTTTGATGTGATTTTAAAAAAAGTAGCGAAATCATCAAGATATAGATGAACTCATAAAAAACTGAAGACACCATCTAAATATTTTTTTGATGTTTGACCGAAAATGTTCCGGTGTTCGACTATACAAGTCAAATACCTAAAACAGTTCTCAACAATATAACTAAGCAGATTTTCAGGAGAGCAATCAATGCTAACATTATTGGAATTACCAAGGGGAAAATAACTAATTTTGAATTATAGAATAGCAGTACAGTACCTACACCTACATGTGAATACCTAAAATTTTAAACATGAGCTTTCGCATAAGAAATAGTTGCCTTTTATTGAGGATATCACAAAAAGAATATAGCTCTGTTTCCTCTGAAGTAAATGATGTAGGATAAGAACTATTAGCATACGAGTAACGCAATTACTTAATGGTAAGTATAAAGGTTGAAAGATGAGCAGGCCAGGCGGGTTTAGTAGTGGGTGAAAATGGGTTTTGGTTGAAACATGCCATTACTAGTAAAAGATAAACTAGTTCCGGTATGATTGGAAGTGCTTCCATCTATTAATGTGCACACACACACACAGAGACACTGAAATAAAAGCAGACTTGCTTTCAATGAGCCAGTTTTAATAATAACTCACCAGTTCCCATCAGCTGATGTCTTGTTTGCCTGTTCAATTTCTTCCTTAGCAAATTCTTCTAGTATAGCACGTTGACGATCATTCACTACCCTGTAACATAAACACGAGAACACTTATCAAAACAGCACTCCTTGGAATCACCGCTTGAATCTCCATAATCTATTTACTGAAATCTGGCTCTAAATATTACAATAACGGGTAAACCCTATAAGTTGAATAAATTTGTGTTGGTTTGATATACTTTGCTCTCACGTTGATATATTGTCTCAAAAAGAACTCTACCAAAATATTACTCCGTACAAGAGTAACGCTCTCTTGTAGGATATTTATTAATAAGATTGACAGTAAGTTTTAAGGCTATACTCTGAACTAATCATTCAAAACTGGTACCTGAACATCCTAGCATATACTGTAATTTGCAACAGTACATTCAGATTACACGTACTAACATAAATTTTTAGTAGAATAGAATGCTTACGTAGGGAAATTAATGCGGAAACGTACATACAGGTCTCCATGGTCCACAAAAAAGCCTTTTCTAGGCAAGCCTGTCATATTAACATACAAAGCAGGTATATATGTGTATGTGCAGATGTGTCTGTGAATGTATTGAGAGGAAGAAGTGTCTATCAAAGGTGAAATTTAATAAGAAAAGAAAATGTGTACCTTTGCCTCTTAGTATTGCTAACTGTCCATGTTGAACCCCTTTAGGTATCTACAGGAACAGGCAAACCTTTTATCACTTCCAGGTAAATATAAAATCTAACACGTTTTGGGTATGTTATAACTAATAACCAGATGGTATTCACAGCCATGTGACTTTATAAAATTACGATATTTCTCCTTAGCTTAAGCAAATTGATATCCAAGAATAAGAAATTTAGTTAAAGATCAAATTTATCTGGATAGCATGCATCATTATTTTTATGATTATTATACATGTATCAAATTAAATTTGACAAGCCCATAACTGTTTTTATTATGTTGATGACAATTAATTGTAGATGACAATACTATACGTAATTACCTGAATTCTAGTTCAATAAAACAGTCATGAATATACGTAAATCATACATTAACATTTTTTTCATATTTTACTACAGTCTGACTAATGGGGATTTGGATTTGAATATATCAAGTGCAAATATTATCAAATTACAATCACCTCTGCAATCGAAACTTTTAGTAATTACTTGCACGCCTGCCATAGTCCATAGATCATAATTAACAATTCAGTGTATGTGCTGCACTTTTACACGAGGCCCCTTATGCTCTAAAAGTCTTATGGCTTTTTAATCAGAAAACACATATCGGGAGAGAAAAACTCACCTTTACTTGTGTTTTCCCATTTAGAGTCGGCACCTCAACCTTACCACCAACAATCGCCTGTCAACGGAAAGTATTCTGTTAGTCAGCAAATAGTGAGTTCACAAGTATCGGAAGTCACTGTGTAGTACTCATTTTAATACACTGCATAACCATAAGAGTAATCTGAAACAAGAGTATGTTCATGACCAAATTAAACAAAAATAGAACAAATTTGAGTTACCTTTAGCATATAATCACTTAAGAGGGCACCAACGCATAAAGTGATCTGATAATGCTTTTGAGGTAATGAAAATGCATGAAACGTAAAATGCAAAAACCCTACCATAATGATGCATTTACTTTCATAGCATCATAGATAGCATTCAGAGCAAGGGACATTTTCTATGATTAGTTGATAGTTACAATTTTACAAAAATAAACAATTTGAAAATCATTGTTTCAATAACACTGCATGCTTCTCAACCTAATCAAAACCTTTTATCTTGGGAGGAAGATGAGCTACATGTTTATACCTAAAATTGTTCATTCGTCAAATGTGTTCATGTGTACGTGTGATATAAATAAAACCTCTGGAATCATTCAGTGCTCACCTGAGTGAAGCCGATATTTGAATCCACGTATAGATCTGCGCCATCTCTTTGAAAAACAGGGTCGTCAGCAACCTAAATGACGGAAAAATAAAAGAAAAGATGAAGAGTGCAAAGCTTAATAGATTTGAAACAAATGAATAATTAATCAGAAGGAAAAATATTTCATGTTCTCAAGATTTTTTATGGAGGAAAAGGGTATGGTAGGATTAGTGGTGTGACTTTTGGCAATTTTGTATACCCTCAAACGTGGGGTGATTTGGAAGGATGCCACATAGTCACATCTATAATGACTAAATTACCCTTTCTAACTTATAGAGAGACTTCACAAATAAAGGGCATAAAAGTAAATTGTCAGTTTTCTTTCCTTCCCCTCCCACTCAAGAACACAAAATATATATCATGTCATTTCTTTTCCTTTTACTTTCTTCAATCTAAAGAACACATATTTGTATTTTTATTTTTCTAATATCGAATCAATTATTTCCTCATTTCATTATATCATTTCCTTTCCTTTAATGGAAAAATCGAGAACTGAGTGTTAAGTAACAAGTTGAATGCACTAATATTTACCTTTAGCTTTATAGTTAGGGTGCCAGGTTGACCTCTTCTTCCAACTCTACCAGCTCTTGGAACAGATATGATACCACCAGACTCTACACCTAGATTTATGGAAAATAAAGACAACAAATAATCAATGTCTAAGCAAATTTTGTAAAAAATAAATAAATAAAAATCAAAATAAAATACTCGCTGTCACAACATATTTAGGTAGATGATTCAAACCATGATAACAAAGGTTAATATGCATATTCAACACCAACCTGCTGGTATCTCTACTTTAACCTCCTTGACTACCTCGACAACCCCTGATCCTCCACATGACCTACAGTATTCCTGCACCAAATGATCAAAAGACTCGTTGATCTAATTTCTATAGATAGAAAACTGCAGTCTGCAGCTAAAGCTTCTATCAGTTTTAGAAGTCAAACCTTAATAATATGGCCTAACCCTTTACAAGTGCCACACCTGGCCATGAATGGATGAACAAAAACCTAAAAAGAATCAATCAAGAACGCAGAAAATAATAGTAACATACATGGTAAAGGATAACTTTTCAATATTTTCTTGAATCTACGTTAAACTTAAAAAGGTCGCTTACTGTGCCAGTGCCTTCACAAGTTGGACAACTTTTTGCCTTAGCATTCACAGGGTAACCATGCCCAACTGCATCACAGCAAAAAGAAAGAAAAAAACAGAAGTTGTAATAGATTATCACCAATATTGATTCAAAGTTGCCATAAATGATTAAATTCATTCAAAGTTGCCAGTTCCATAATTAAAACTTAACAGTAATTATAAAAGTTAGAAATCAATAGCAAGATTTTGATGCTATATAGAACTAAGACAGGTTAAAATCCTACAAACTCGTCATGCATAATAAAATACCAACCAACTTCAAACTGACTGCAGTAAATGCTGGTATAATAAGCTATCAATTACTAATGTTATAAAGTATATACAAATATATAACTGTATATATAAACTAATACTATTGGTCATACTTTCAATTAGGGTACATATATAGTATACATACATATATTCTTATACATAGGTGTGTCTTATGTCTTATATATCTGCTAAAGCAAGATAGAATATTAAAAGCGTAGTTGGCAAATTTGATTGACTTAGAAGTTGCAATAAAAAAAAAATACAAATCCCATGAATGAATTTGAATCCTATCTGCATATGCATTTTATTGGATAATTACCCACGTATCATCTAGAACTATGTTGCACCAAGTTACTTAACACTGTGTGCATGGGTTGCTGATCCAAAACATACAAGTGGCCACATGATAACCTATATCGTGTTTGTGTATTGGTTATTGCAAAGCATAATTAACAGGGAAAAACAACAATAAACACGATCACTATAATTACGCTTTGCCTAAACATCAGTAGATAGTAAGCAGTTTAATATGTTCATATACTTATATAAGACTATTGTAGGAAATGTGGAAGGCTGGAAGCTAACATATGATTCACCCCGATTCAGAATTCATCTATTAATATAGTGACCCTTAATTTGATTCTCAAATTTACAACCAGACTGAAGTCACTTTTATTGCAAAGCAAATGTAACTAAACAGTAGGAGTCTTAGAGATCAAATCTTGCACTTGGCCCATGTCTATTGTACAGATCATAGTTAAAGCAATTAATATAAAGGGAAACTTATGGATTGTGTGTATGCAATATGTGTGTGTTGGTGTTGGGGGATGGGTGGGTTGTGCGAGAGTAAATTATGGAATTGTAACTAAATATGAATAGGAAGACTAGAAGACTACCAAGTGTGAAGAGCGAATGAGGTGAAAAGTTGGTTCATGGGGGATGCATAAACAATCATTCATAAGGTATTCTCTTTCTTCTAGGTCATCTGATTCCAAGAATGTCTACTATTATGTCTCCTTATACTACAGCGTTTACAGCTGAATAACCTTTTACCCAACTAAAAATAACTACCCAACTAAAAATAACTACAGAAACAGTTTACATTCATTTTGGCTTAGATAATTTACTTTTTATCAGATCCAGGAGAAGAGTCGAAATGATGGACATTTGTGTGAAGTGTCAAACACACAAACATTGAGTTCTTGTGGGACCAAGGGATTATTACCCTGGTGAAATAAAGTGTGTGCACACCTAGTAACACTGAAGAAATGTGTTAAATAGTACAATTCATTTAAGCCAATAGTTTTGCTATATGCTTTCTGTTGGTCCCGGTTTAAGAAACGTGCGTTAGTATGAAGTATGAACATGAATTGCAACTAGGTAATCAAGCGCAAAAGAGCTCAGAGATATGAGTAACATAATGGATGTTTGTCTTGCAAAAAATCAGAATCATTTTCATAAACTTTATATGATACTATGTTTCATGGCTTATATGATTAACTCCTTGTCAGTAGCTACGGTATCTACTATATGACCATTGTCTAAAATATATCCACCAGATCCTGTTTCCTAGGAACATATACTTTTATACGTAAATGCACGTAGCATAGGAGCTCCTAAAGAAAAGATCAAAGATATACTATCAAAATACAACTGGGACTGTTAACCCGTAAAGACAAAAGAATAAACTACTCACGGCAAGATTCACAAAGGATGTTTGCATCAAATGATAGGTGTTTTGTGCAGCCTTGAGCAGCCTCGCTAAAGGAAATTGACAGCTCAACCTAAAACATTTAGAAGAATAAAATGTTAGACAAGCTACAAAGATTAATTGTATTTACAAATAGCAATTTGCATATTTTTAACCTGAATATCACTTGTAACACCATCCGTCTCTTCCTCAAAAATCTGTAAAATATCAAATATATATAGGATTGCCAGAAGGTCAGAAATTTGCATACACCAACAGATGTTATGCATGAACAATGTAAACAAGCGGACCTCAGAAAATATTCTTTGGAAAGAATCAGAAAATTCAGCACCTCCACGAGCATGTCTAAATCCACCACTTCCACGAGCATGTCTAAATCCACCAGCACCTCTGGAAGAATAATTCGTGCTTTCTCCATACCTAGATTGCTGCTTCATCTGTCATTACAGAAAATTTTGTACTTGCAGGTTTATTTTGTGTTCCATTTGAAAATTGCTTAGCTGAGCTTGTTCATAAAAAAAATTAAATCAAGAAAAAAAAGGTGTTACCTCGTCATATTCAGCTCTCCTTTCAGAATCTTGCAGAACCTATAAAATGTTCATAACCAAGATATAAACGTACAACTAGTAGTGCATGAGTTTCCTAAGAAAAGACACAAAAGACCAACAACTACACCTCGTAAGCCTCTCTTATCTCTTGAAATTTTCTCTTTGCTGATGGATTATTTTTGTTTGCATCTGGGTGATACTTCTTTGCCAGCTGCAGAGCATATAGTAAGAAGTATGAAACCAAATGCCAAGAACAAAGGTACCACAAACTAGCATTTGATATGAGATGATTAATATTAATAACAATGATGTACTTCAGGAAGTGTACGTATAATTATATAGTGATGTATTTTTTCATATCAAGAAATATACAGTAAGTTATTGCCATGAATGGCAGGATCATGTGCATTTACAATAACACATAACTTGCAGGGGTCGCAATGGTATACTTCTCCCTTTCACAATACATGTTAGCACTGTAAATTATACAAATATCAAGCTAGAACTTCTTGTTTCAATCTGTTGTAGGGCACATGTAGACTCCTATAAGAATCCAATATAGGCTGCACAATACTCAAGGGCTCTCTGATGACTACAAATAAATATATAATGGCTTTAGTGTACACTGAAGCTGGTAAATTACGAACCCGAATTGCAAGGTATATAATTACGAGGTAGTAATATGTGATGGACTTACTTTATACAAGCCTTATATTCATATTCAAAATTTGTATGCCTGTCATAATATAATTCAAATATCAAGCTATTAAGAAGCAACCAAAATCAATGCATTAGAACATTCTAGGCTCCCAAATCGTACCGAGTTCCACACATAACAAGGGACATTTTGTCAACAACAAAAAAAAGAGGGAGAGAGAGAGGGGGGGTAGACATTTACCAATTACTTACATAAAAGACCATCTAAAATGCAAAAAGAGGGCAAGGAAAATACAAGTATATAGCATGAGTGAAAGGGCTTATGTTAAATAGATCGCAGCTTGAATGAATTATACAAATTGCATCATGTGAATATACATGACGTGAGACTCATGAACAAATTTCAATATTCGTACAGTGCTTCACAGGCAGTAGATTTTACATTCAGTTCATACACAATAGATTCTACAATACTTACATTCAGTTCATACACAATAGATTCTACAATACCCAGGATTATTACATCTGGTTTTTTCCTAGAAAATAAGGGCTTAATCTCATCCAATAGAATATATGTAATGTAAATCCTATGATTCTGACAACTACGCTAATGAGGAGGTTGGAACCAAAAGCAAGATTAAATCCATAAATTATATTTATATTTGAAGAAGATACATGAAAAACCGTCTGAGCAAATATACTTATGAACTCAGGAGCTACTTACAGCATGAAAAGCTTTCTTGATGTCATCTTTACTAGCATTCGGAGGAACACCTAAGACTTTGTAGGGATCTGCTTCGCTCGAGTTACGAAAACCTGCAGAGTTTTAGAAATTAGCTCTAGGGCAAATAAGCTATACATCATAGAAATGTACTTATATGGATAAAACACCTGTAGCATGGATACAGCGCTTCAATATTAGCATTCTTATATTTACGAAATCCATAGGCTTTCCAGCATATCCAACATTGTAGAAAGCTGACAAAGAAACCACATACATATTCAAAAATTACTTCATTCATCCAAACACATTAGAAATGCTACAGCAGGTACAAATGACTCAGCCCTTTCTAGTAACTAGAAACACATTTGTCGCTACTTTCATTATGGTCCTCGTCCCACAAAAAGACATACATTTCACCATCGTCAATTGATCAAACAATTTTTCGTATTTATAAGTGTACATGACTGGATCCTTATATATGCAAAACGAAAATAATCTCACTCAAATAACTGTAAGGCAAACGCTTTCTGCTTATTTTGGGGTGCAATAAGCAGTTTCCAATAAGCAGGTTGAGACTTGAGACTGTTTATTTCATAGTAGTACTTAATTGAGATTAAATTATAAATTAACTCTTTGACCCTCTTATCTAACCTTGGTTGAAATGAATTTGATCGAACCACCACCAAATGGCCTACGGGTCATGTAAAATTGTAAATCAAGCATAGCGAGGAAAATGTTCGCTTGCTCTATCAGTAAGAGGATTTGTAGGATGATAAAACTGTTTTGTTGACTCTTTTATTTCTTTACTTTCATTCGGTTTTTTAGTAACTTAAATCGTTTTGTGTGAAACGAGTTCAGACATTTAACTATTTAAGTAGGGTAGCCAAATAAAGGGTCGAAACAGTCACAGGGATACCTCGGTTAGGCCGCGTACGTGTGAGTTGATGACTTACCCTCCCCGGGTAACCTGAATGAGAAAACCAACCTCATATGTTTATCCGTTTTGGCTAAGCTTAGTTAGGTACTTATTGGCTTATACTCAGAAGGTGCGACCGCTTATATTTAAATTTACTTGTCATTCTAGAATCATCACCTACTTTACTCTCTTAAAACTAGGGTTTAATAATTATAAACAACCATCACATTAACAATAACAATAAAATTCAAATGCATAATCACTCATTTCACATACATCATATAACCTAATTCATCCAAAAAATAATAATAATAATAATAATAATAATAATAATAATAATAATAATAATAATAATAATAATAATAATAATAATAATAATAATAATAATAATAATAATAAAGAATACATATTATACCTCTATATTGAGCAACTGGATGAAACGCGGCATTTGAAGCAACCGATTCACCTAAAAACAAATGCTGCCGATACTGTAACAGAAAAAACACTTCACAATTAAATAGAGTAATTGATAATATTATTATATATGATTACAAGTGAGAGTATATAATAATTACCAGATAATTATATAAAATTGATGATTTATTTCTTAATCCTCTCATTTAACAACACTTTCGAAATGCATACAGTCAGTTGAAATGATTTGCTTTTTGTGGGGTTTTGGGGTTATTTCTTTCTTTCTTTCCGCTCAAGCTTGGTTTTATTTATTTATTTATTTATTTATTTAATAGCGAAAAGAGAATTAAGCGCCCGTTTTGATTCGGGTTGGGATTTAATAAATGCAAATCTAATGTTTGGTAGTGCTCAAGCTTGGTTTTATTTATTTACTAGCTTATAGACCCTTGGAATTTAAGGGATTTTAGAATGTTTTTGATTAAAAAAAGATAAGTACGTGAATAAAGTAAGAAAGAACAACGAATGTAAACGCTATAAAATTTTCTTGTAACGAAACAATAAGTTATGACTGAAAGTATAAAATACAATGCTTGTAAATATCTGTGTAATAAACGTTCATTGCCTCTTGATCTCCAATATGTTTGTCTTGAGAAGCAAATGCATGTAGTGACCATTCTAACACTTCAAGAAAAGGTCCATTCCGTGAACACCTAATAAATAAAAAAAAATAAATAAATAAATAAGTAAAAGAAGTTTGGGATTTATAATAGGTGTAAATAAGAAAAATGCCACAAAACATATAATATGTATATTGTACATACCTATTGACCGTTTGATCATATACCTTCAAGAACTTCGTTATATACAACATTTATAGTAGTTTTTGATATGTTATCATACGCGTCTGGAACAACAACCTTTAAATTTTTTTAAATAAATTATCCACTAAGGAGATACATGTGTGAATAAGTTTTGGAGAGCAGTCAACGTCAAACACTTAGTAGTCTTTATTCATTTTGTGAACACCTTTAAATATGAAACTTGTTGATAAGAGTATATGTAAAGTTAAAATGGTATCATTGATATGTCATTTATTTTCTTTTAAGCCTATGAAACACTTATTTGTAAATAGCGTTCGTGGTGAACTAACTTTCTGTAATTACCGTCTTTGTTGCAAGACAAAACTTTTTAATTATTTTTTGTTTTCCAATTTTGAAATGGCATTTCATAATACATGCAAACTTTTCCTTCGGTATATTTATTCGCGACATCGTTTATCTAAATGATTCTTATTGGAACTGTACATCCATCGAAAGTAGGAATTGAGTAAGCAACATCAAAAATATATTATTTATATGAGAAGTGTGATTAAACACATTTTCACCTTGATAAATATCTCATGTAAGATTCGAAGGCAACCACAGAAAAGTTACCAATTTTGAAATGAAAGAACCTCAAAACCTCAAGAGGATATTGAGAGCCATTTTGATAGTCAATATCCAAAATGAAAATTTCATCATAAATCTGAAAGGACGATAAAAAGATGAGGTATAGAGAATATTACCTTGTAGACACTTGAATATCAAGGCTATCTTTATACATGTTGAGGTGACACTGCAAAATCGCTATCTCTATACATGTTGCGATGACACGGAAAAATCATAAACATCACGGTTTGAGACATTACAAAAAGAAGTTATTCTTAATAGCCTTTTAAATAAGATATAAAACATGCAGAAATGATGTCGTGAACCCTTTCAACTGTGCAATTTGTTTACTTTCCACAAGAGTTTGCTACATAACCTTATACGATTAGCTCCTTGTTGATCCCAGTTGAGCAATTGATCTAGAATTACTATCTTAGATAAACCAAGACAATAATGTATAGAAGCTGACTTGTAACAAACTTAATCAATACGCGGAATTTACTGATTAACTTAAGAGGAACACAAACACAATTATATCACAACTTAAACACTTCAATATATTGAATACGAGCACCCTGAATAGTGCTAGGGTTTTGCAACCTTGAAGTGAATACGATGCTAGAATAATGCGTATTCTAGTCTAACCCTAGGATCTCCTTTTATACACCAAGGAACCCTACAGGTTTACATCGACTTCCTACCCAAGACTATGATCTTCTAACATTATAGAATATTAAATAATATCTATACTATAAATACAAACATTCGTACATAAACTTATCAGCAGCATCTTAATGATAATAGCAGTAGAGTTCCAGCAGTAGAGTCTCAGCAGTAGTCTTCCAGCAGTAGAGATTTTACACTAGCAGCAGACTTGACTAACTAGCAGCAGTGTAGCACCCAGAAGTAGAGTTACTTCAAAACCCAACAATCATCCCCTAAACTTAATATTTTCCAGGAAAACTATCAAGTTTCTTTTGAAGCTCAAATAACACCAAGAGGATGCTTCCAAACACTCTATCTTCTTCTCAGCTTCTCAATTTCTCTAGAATTCTGCTGCACTATTCTTTCAACCAAATCTTGAAGGTGAGGAGTTACTTCTTCACATCTAAGCTTAGAAGCAATCATTACAGTAAGAACTCCAGCCTTCAATGGATACTCCTTTTCTGTAAGCATGAAAACATCAACTCCAGCCTGAGTAGATACATGATGAACATCACTTGAGCTATAATGCTTCCATAATTTAGACATATTATCTGCTTCAAACCTCCAGTATCTGTCACTTGGGTCTGGATTATACAATCTTTGGAAATGTACCCATAACTCCATAGCTTTCACACTTACTGGATCTTCATATTTAAACTTAGCTTGTGCCAAGCTCCATAGAGTATTCAGATCTGTTCTATCACAAGATCTTACAAGATCTTCAAAATCCCTGTATATTTCAACATCACCTCCAACTCTGATAACTTTCCAAGCCTCAGCAAAATCATCCTGTGCAATTTCCCAATCTGCAATTGGATGTCTAGCTTGAAGTGGCTCAACAAACATATCATCTGGTTCAACCACCAAAAATCTATCATCAGTCTTATCAGCAGTCTTTTGATGTGATTCATCAATCTTTCCAGGTAATTCAGCAGTCTTGGATCCTTCAATTCTTGATTTCTTGGCCCTTTCTTTACTAGCTGCCATATGCTCATCATGCTTCTTTTTCCATTTAGCCTCTTCTTTTGAACCTATTTCAATAAAAATTTTGTTTCTCTTATACCCAGAATAATAGTGAAGCCTAACTGCATCATGTCCCATTCCTCTGAATTGACTCATTTTCCATCCACACTGAGCACACAAATAATGTTTCATTTGTGAGATGATATGAGCTTCTGTAGGCCTCCTTTTTCTCTTTTGCTTGCCTTTGATTACATTTGACACATAGTCAAAAGCTTGATCATTAATCATCCTAATGAAATCATGCAGCTGTGCAGTCTTTTGCTCTGTGGTTAAAGTAACATCAGCATGAACTTCTAAGGCTTTCTTGTTAACCTCTGGATTTTTCCTTATCAAATAATCAACTTCTTCAGGTGTAGGCTCATAGTCATTTTCATCATTCTTTGACTTTGACTCACTCTCTTTACTTCTTCTGGATTTCAAAGCTTCAAGAACTTCATGTTCTGCTAGCAGCCTAGCTTGTTCAGCATTAACATCTTCACCTTCTATTTCTATGTCATCCATAGCAACCTGTATAGCCAAAACTCTATCAGCCTCCACAA
>LBNU01015877.1:109873-130158 GCA_014162995.1 Artemisia annua
TAGCAACCTGCATAGCCAAAACTCTATCAGCCTCCTCAAGCTTCTCCCTAGGCCAATATTCCTTAGGCAATTTCTTATACTCTTCTTCTTCATCACTAGAATCAGGAACAGCTTCTTCAACTATCTTTCCTTTTCCTTTATCAGTGCTTGAAGCAACAGGTTTTGCCTTTGGAATTGTTTGTGAAGGTTCTTTAATCAACACTCGTTTTGTGGGTAATTGTGACACATGGATTGGTTGTGAAAGTGATGTTGGTTGAGATGGTGCAGTTTTGATTGGTTCTGGTTGAAGTGGTTGTGATGTATGTTCAGTTGGAGATTTCTCTTGAAGCATTAACAAAGCATTTGCAACAGAGTTCTCACCTGATCCAGCAGCAGAGTATTGCTGAGCACTAGAATCACTAAAGGGTTCACCATTATCAACATCCAATTGATCATCACCTTTAGCCTCCTCTGAAGCTAAACCAGTATCACCAGCAGCATTCTTATCAACACTTTCTTTCAAACCAACAGCAACATAGTCATCACTAGCAGTAGTCTCAGCAACAATTTGAATATCAGCAGTAGAGTTCAAAGCAGCAGAGTCAACATTAATCATAGTTTGAACTTCAACCTCAGCAACCAAATCATCCTTACCCATAATTTCATCATCAGCAACATTTTTATTTCCCCCAATTTCCTCCCCTGAACCTGTGCTATTCCTCCCCTGTTTGGAAGCATCCTCTCCCAAACCAGCAGCAGTGTTAGTAGAAGAAAACTTTGTCTGCAATAACTCCATTTGTTGCTTCAAGGTAGTGATCATGGTTGCCTGTGCAGATGTTAGACTTTCAAGAGCATGTACTTTGGATTCCAAGGTTTGACACTTGGTTTCCAAAGTGGTACATTTATCCATCAATACTTTGATTTGTTCCAGACTAGCCTCATCACTTCGACCTGTGTTACCTGGTCCGAGAGGTGAATCATTGACATTGACATTTTGTACAAGGGGTGGTGCCATCAATTCAATTGGTTCAATTCTGTCCTCCTCACTTCGGGATGTGTGACCTTCCCTGAGAGGTGAGTCTTGGGACACAAACTCAGTATCAAACCCAGTTTGATCACCTGAGCCCCCTAGACGAAGTAGAGAAGTTGAGATAATTAAATCTCACCATGAATGAAACAAGCTTCCCCTTAAGTCATGCCATGCCACTCCAACATCTCTTCCCCTTTTTGTTATCAACAAATAGAGAACATATGCAAATATGATCTTGACCACCACGAACCAATATCACTAACTTCCAATCCAAGCCTGCTAATGCTTCAAATTGCCCTCCATGAAGAACAACAAAATGCTTACTAAAAATGAATCTGAAACAGTAGAAACTCCAACTAGCAGTAGTAATAGTGATCAACAATAGTAAAAATCAAACACTTCCCCTTGAGTGGTGCATGAACATCAAATGATTAAAACACATAATAATATACTTCCCCTGAAACCAATGTGTTAATCATCTTCATGATTTTTCAAATCTGTAGGCTATATGTATTGTTGAAGAAAAATAATCATTACCAATTTGATGCCGAAGTAGAAGAAACCAATCTTGTATCTTATGCCTTGTACAAAAAGACTTCGAACGTATACTCCTCAAGTATAGGGAGACCGCAATCTCTTGACAATAATCACTGAGCACAATAACGTAACTCCTTCAAGTGTTTTGTCAATTCGTAGTCACTTGAACGAACAAACAAGTTATCTTTAAAGTGTAACACCCACCTCAAGATATAATAAGACACAACCTTGAAAAATTCCACTGCATCATCAAAGTAGCAACAAATACTCCTCTCCTCCAATAAGAAAATTAATGCGAGCCTTTAAAAACGTTTAAGAACAATAACCAAACCAAACTCCGTGTGTGTTTAACCCAAATAATCAAACAATCCTTCCTGTGTGTGTAACCAAAATCAAACATATCTGCTCATAAAATTTCTTGTCGAATTACCATAAAACCTATGTATTCTTGAGGCTCCTTCCCCTCAAAAAATTAAATTTTATAAAACATGGCTTTCAAGAACCCTTTAACGTTGACAAAAACCGAGCAGCAGAACTAAAAATTCAGCAGCAGCGTATAGCAGTAGAGTTAATAGCGTAGCAGCAATGTACAAAATTCAACAGCAGTAGAGTATGAAGGGTAGCAGCAGAGTGAAAATAATGCAGCAGTATATGATAGTAGCAGAATTCTTTGAAGCAACTCTTACGCCTTTTTCACTCATTAGTACACATGTCATAGCAGCCTCACGTGATGCATTCATATAACTTTAACCAAGCTTAATTCACATGATCTCTTGACCCATTGTTTATTCACACTGATCTTGTACCTCGATACCCCACAACTGACAATAAATCATATGCATTATGCTAGTACAAGATTTAATTTTAAATCCTCAAACCAAACCACTAAACGACAACAGCAACACTTTTTGGTGTACGAGAATATCGAATTTTAACTTCTCGAAAACAGCAGCCATCTTCTTTGAATAATACGAAGTAAATAAATACTATACTTCACCTTGATTGCCACATGCGAGGTTATCTATTGTGAATCAGTTTCCAATCTATCACTGACCCATGGTTATAATAATTAAATACCATCATAAAAGCCCAGCCATGAATCATCAATAAGTTATAGAGAACTGACCCTATTAATTAAGAATTAAATAACCCAAAAACCACATCGACATTCTATACCAATTTGTACGAGAGGATACCAATCAATTAATTCTATGCAATCAAACCTCAATTAATGATATTAAATACACCGACCCATTATAACCTTTAAAGAACTAATTCACTAAAATCACTTTGATTAGTACGCACCATGAATCTTATATAGACCCTCGTATAATTAATTTGACCAACCATTGACTAATAAGTACGAAGAATCATATGCAGTATACGACAAACTAAATTCTTTACAGTATACCCTTTTTGTCGTCTTTGTCGCCACAAACAGCAATTTGACACCACATGCCTTTAACACCGATGATCCCAAAAACCTTGTAAATCCCAGATATCACGAGCAACCTTTCTCTGATACCACCTGTAGAATCGTTGTAGCTCGAGGTTGTTTAGACCTCATAGTATCTAGGAACAATAATAATGTAGGCGGAATATTCAACAATGAATCAACACTATTATGCACAATGTTTTTCTTTATTATCACAATCAGCCTCAATATACAACGTGTTATCTAAACATAACAAGGATCAATAAATTGACCTTGAGGCTAACGAACCCTAGGCATCCATTAGAGGACTTGATGCCTAGACACACACACACACCTTTAAGTCAACTACATAGTTTCTGTGCGCACAATAACCTGTACCCTATGTCTCTTTATATAATAGAGAATTAGGGTTTACAAATTACTACGAAGGACTAAATAATAAATCTTCTTTGTAAAGCAAGTCCTTCATGTTTTATTCTTCTATAATTGAAGTATTCTTCCTTGTCACTTCAGGTCCTTCATGTTTCATTCTTTCTTGTTTTGTATCATCAAATCAATAAAACCAACAAGGGGTCTGAGGAGAGTCGAGTGACCATTCTTCAAGCATCAATCATCATGTAGAAAGTGAATAAAAATACACTCAATCATGTAGTTTATTCACTCTAAGTTTGCCATTTTTGATTGATGTACGCACAAAAACCAAAAATTGCATTCAAAATAAGTGAATAAGCATACACTCAAAAATTTCATACGAAGTTTGCCATTTTTGATTGAGTAGCAAGTGAATGAAAAATACTATCAATCAAGTATTTCATTCACCCGAGTAGCAAGTGAATGAAAAATACTATCAATCATGTCTTTCATTCACTCTTCTCCCCCTCAAAAATTGCAAACGAGGTTGTAATTTTTGATTGACCAAGTGTATAAGAATTCAATCAAAGAAAGGTAGATCCACTTGATGAATGAACGAACATGGAGAGAGCATGAAGCATGTTGTTGAAGATGATCAAAAACCAAGAAGATTTCTCTTCTTCCGAAGATAAGGCGCACTGAATCGTACACCTTTCTTTCCATTGATGAACGGGACCTTAAGTGTTGTCAGCAGACACCATAATGATGACATTGAAGAACGAGGCTTGAACTGCAGTGTTCAAACGTCATAGTCTTTGAAGAACGAGGCCTGAACTGATGTATTCAGACGTCATCAAGCACATTCATCAACATCGACATTCCAAAACTCTTGAAGCTGGAGAAATGATAGCTTTAGGCCTCCAGAATTTAAGTTTTCTCATGTAGTGAATGATTGATGTACCTGCAACTGAGTAAGGACTACCTGCACTAACATCACAAATTAGATTGCATATATATGGGTTAGTGACAACAGTATCCAAACCCTTAGGGGTTTCATGGTCAACCATGCCATTATCTTTAGTGAGCACCTTTCCGGTAGGAACCCACTTTTGGCAAGTTCTGGGATTACACAACTTCTTATGCGTAGTGGAAGGTTTATCAGTATTCCTAGACTCCAAAGGTTTAGAAGTTGGTATCCACCTAGGAGAAGTTTTCGGTCTGTTTTGCTTCACATGCATCGTAGGTGACTTACGATAAACCCTAGACTTGGCAGGTTGAACCTTAGCATTGTTCCTCAATACACTAGGAAGCATCCTATGAGGTTGAGAGCCTAAGATACCATCCTTTTGGAGTAGAGCCCTTTTCCTAGCTTTTTCTAGATCATAGACCTTTTGACCCTTGATGCTTGGTTTCGTCACAATTTTGGAACTATTCCTAGAGGAGCTAGGATCAGTAGTAACTACATGTTGAGATTTCGCAGAGCTAGAATCATCAGATTTAGGCAAATAATGTGGAGTGGCTGGTTTTGGTCAAAACTTGTTCCGCATCAACTTGGGAGGCAAACCGAGTATTTGAAAATTTTGGTCGTTCAGATCTAAACGCAGTCGGTTGTCTAACAACTGATTGGTTTCTATTCGATGGTAAAACTGGTTTCCTCAAGATTGATGGTTTTGCAAACTTAGTGTTCACACTATTCCCTGTTGCTTTTCTAAGCTCATATTTTAATGCTGCAATTGTGAAACCCTTTTCCAGAAGTTGAGCTTTGAAAACATCATTTTTGGCAGTCAAAGAGGTTAATTGTTCTAAAGTCTTAGTTCTCATATCTGTGATTGTCTCGTTAAGACTTTTACAATTCATTATCAAAGACTCCTTTTCCACAAGTAACTAAGCCTTAACAACACTACACATATCACACAATTCAGAAATACGGTTTTTACAGGTTTTTGATTGTCAAGTTCTTTGTTTCTAGCTGAGCTTTCAAATCATTAATCATAAAGAGTTCACGGAAATCAGGAAGTTCCGGATTTTTACATGGTTAAGAAAACTTTTTTTCTTTTGTTGCATTGCGGTTTCAAGTGAAATACAATGTTTTTCAAGTTGGAAAAATCTCTTTGAAAGTTCATTAAAAGTTTCTTTATCAACCATATCATTTGATTAAAAAAAACATCAGCCGCCAACACAGAACTTAACAATTTATCACGTTCAGCATCCTGATCACATTCTCCCTCTTTATGACTCATATTTGTTGAATTAGACATGGTATTGCTATCGGTCTTTTCCAACAAATTTGTGTCATAAATGAGTTTGAATTGATCAGTATGCTGTCGTTCATTGGAGAGCACATTTTGATGAACATTTAAGGGTACCTCAACACATGACATTTGTACATTAACCGGTCTAAGATCAGCATCCATGCCATGGGTGACTAGAGTCACTGAACTGCTGGTAGTGTCAAGATTATCAATCTCTGATCCTTTACACATCGTGACACTTAACCCAACATCCAAAGCTTTACCCGAATCGTCAATACCATCACATGGTTGTACCAGAGATCCCTTCAATTTGTCGTCATCTAAACGTATGTGTTGTGCTCTTTCCTCAATGAACGCCTTAACATTACCCATGAGTTGGATGAGTTTATCTCTGAACGTTTCAACCTCAATTCCCGTGTGATCACTTGTTGAACTAACCATGTACCACGATCTCATGATGACATATATTACACAAGTCTGCACTTATACTTGTGCTAAATGCGCAACTCAAAACGGTGTATACCATATACCACAACATCAAGTATGTATGAGTATCCAACCCCTTGAGCTATCCTCAACTACGTAAGACACTTAAAGTGATAGTTACTTTGTGTATATAGAGAAGAAACACAAAATTAACTAGATAGTCAAGTCTTCATATCTTCGTGCAGTAGAAAGAAAGAAACGAAAGAAACATAAGCGCACGAACTTGTGAAATACAACCTCATGAATAATTCACTTTATCTCAACGAACTACAAACGTAACTTATAGTCCAATAAATAAGCCACAATATAGTCCAACCCACCTCTTATACCATTGTGCAAAACTCCTGCCATCAATATCGTATGAATTCGAACCAAACTCATAACAAATCCTTGGGTACAAGAACGTAGTCTATATTCACTCAATAAAAATTGATAGCCAAGCCCAATCATTCCAACCGAATTTAATAACCCATAATCTATTGTAACAAAATTTTCGGCTAATCCCACTCTTTTTCGCCAAATAATTATCAAAGAAATCGTATATCTCAAAAATTACTTTCGGATAAACAACTTTTGATAGTCCTATCAATTTTCAGCATTACCATCATTCGAACCATTCACGAATTCAACCCAAGTAAGCAAGTCCATAATAACCTCAGCCCAATTCAATAATAACCAAAAACATTTCAGACCTGTTTCAATTCCAACACACGAAAGTACATGGGCCCAACTCGAATTAATATACCCGATCCAGTAAAACACAAATCGTCCCTTGTAAGAAGTATTAGACCAACTCAACAATTTACCCTAATTCATAGGAGTGTATAAAAGCACCTTAACCCTAATACCACTTCATTTATCTAACCCTAATCACACACTGTAACATTTTCGCCCCCACCCACATCTCTCACCTTCATCAAACAGATCTCATTCAAAAAAAAAATTACGCAACTTCAATCATCACAGAAAAATACACACATCTAAGATCTTAGCAACCACCATAATCAAATAATAATCCCTCTTCACAAATCGAGTATCCTACACAGCCTTAATCACATCTGATTTTCATCATCAATCTTCATTAACACAAGAATCAAAGAACAAGTGTGACCCTTCAGATGTTCTAGACATAATCGGCTTCAAGATCACAAGAATGGTCTCGGGTAAGGTTAAGATTTATGATGTTTCATTGTAGTTGTCTAGACAAACCGAAGAAAAAGTGAATAACAAACTTGTTATTTTACTATTCTTTTGAGTGTCGGATATTATCACGAGAACTACTAGATCTATGACGATTTGAGTTCAACACAAATCTTGTAAAGATTAAAAGAGACTTGAACCCATCTGAGATCTTTTATGTTTTTCTTGTTCGAGTTGTACTTAAGATCTGTGATGAATGGTTTACTCGTGTGAATGACCCTTGAAGGTCTTGCTGTTACGCTAGCCAAACACGACAACCAATCTGAGATTATTTAATCGTTTCTCCTGTAAAATACGAATCTTGATAGTTGATTATGATTGTTGGGGAGTGAGACAATGAGGGTTACGGTTGGTTTGTGTTGGTAACTGAGAATCGTTTGGTTTTGTTTATGTTGTACGAGTCTTGGCAGGGGATAAGAGATGTGTAAGTTGATGTTGTCTTGAGATGTGGTGAAGGACTTTCGTATAATCAGTAGCTTTGTTTTCATTTTCAGTTTTTACATTTCTTGACCAAGGAAGATTGTAAGATCTGAGGTCAACTTGGTAGCTCCTGGTCAAACTGATGTCCACATGAGAGTCGTAGTATATGGTTTTGGTTCGAGTCGAGTCTGCTCTTCTTCATCTTTCTTCTGTTTAAGGCAAACCGCTAGATCTTATGAAATTTAGGCAGCATCTTGTTTCATTTTGCAAATAAAATAGATTCTGAAAGAAAACCGCTGTACCAAAACTAACCGCTACTGACTCGGTCAAACCGCTGTTGACTGAGTCAAACCGCTGTTGACTGAGTCAAACCACTGTTGACTGAGTCAAACCGCTGAACTGAGTCAAACCGCTGGACAGAATAAGACTTAACCGCTGAGACAAAATTTAGACTTAACCGATGGACACAAAAGATAACCACTGCTCAGATTTAACCACTAAAAAAATAACCACTGCTCAGATTTAACCTCTAAAAAGAGGAAACCGCTGACTACCAGACAAAACAGTCCCTTTCGTCCTTTTTTGTCTTTTTCTGATATTGAGCAAACCACTACCAAGAAACTAACAAACCTCTACCAAAAACATAACTAACCTCTACCAAGAACATCATCACAAACCAACTCGAATATGCCCAAATCTTGCACTAAACTAGTGAAATCCACCAACCAATCACTAAATTCAGCACCATCAACCAATATAAACACAAAAGTACCAAAACAAATAACAAGATTAACCACAAAAACAAAGCTCGAATGAGAGAGTAAAGAGAAACACCACGAACGCAAAAAAAACACAAAACCAATCTTAAGAATCGAGCAAACACTATCCCAAAGATGAAACCTTGGCTCTTGATACCAATTGTAAGATACACATAATCATAACAAGATTGGTTTTAGTGTTTATGGATAGAGAAGTAAACATTTGGGTGGTCTTGGATTGTGGAAGAACATGGTAACCATTGTTAGAGTTTAGAGAGAGAAAGAGTAGAGAGAATGGAACCTAGAGAGAGAGAGTGAAACCAAAAAAAGAAAATAGATTTGAGGAGGTTCACCCTCTCCAAGGATGGAGAGGGGTTTATATACATGGGTTTGCCACTTGGGCTGCGGATCAGATATACAGTGTGTAAAGACACGTCCTTCTTCCGCGAACTAGTCTAATTCTAAACTACGTATAACTAACTAATGTAACTACTACGAGCTAAACAATGCTTAATCATGTCTGGGGTGACCGAATCTTTCTTATACAAAAATCATATTCGTAACAAGTCCACTGCTGAATGCACAAAGTTCATTACCATGAAGAATCAGGGCTACGAGCTACAAAGTTATCTACAAAGATTTAGATGCTAGAATTCAATGTTTAATTTCCGGGGTGACCTCCCTTAGGGGGAGATTGTTATGAATACGTTTTTTATATAGAAGACTCGGTCACCCCGAGTATCTATTTAGCATTTATGCGGCTCGTAGGTTTATTAGTATTTACTTAGTTATTGTAGTACGTAGTTAGTTTAAGTAATATTTGTGGAGTTGGGTCGGGTCTTTACCCACTGTCAACTCACTCCACAGCCCGTATAGGGGCGTATTAGTGTAAGTATAAATACCCCTTCCCTTGTGTGGGAAGGGTTGGAACTTCAATCTAATATTTCATTATTTCCTTCTCTTTCTCTCTCTAAGTTCCCAACCCCTCTCTTTCTCTCTCTAACCTTTCATCTTCTTCTTTCTTTATTTCCTCTTAATTCGAACCACATCACAAGAACCATATATGTTTATAATTTGTGTATCCTACATTTGTTTTCCATAATTCTTCTCAAAAGTACCTAAAATGACAAAAGAAACGATTTAAGGTAATATTTGATCATAAATCACGATTTAGGGCTTAAATGACCCTCTAAAAGCGTAACACTTTTCGCCTCATCAGTGATTCTCCCAAACAGGGGAGAAAAACCAATGCAGAGATTGAGGGGAGGAGACTTAATTTTGAAGAAGAAGAAGGAGATAGTGCAGATATAGATTTTGGTGAAGATCAAGATCAACAATCAACTGAAGAACTTCAACAACAAGATACATGGGAGTTTCTTCAAGAAGACACAGAGATCTTAGACTTGGATGCTCAAAAAGATACATAAGATACTGCAACAAGTCAAATTCCAGAAGGTACTGCTGCAACAACACTACCAGTACAAACTATGGAAGGTACTGATAGTGTTATCCAAGAAGAAACTGTTGAAGAAACAGAGTATGAAAAAAAAGAGAAAGGCAAAGCTCTAATGACAGCAGAAGAGGCATCTCTACAACATAAGAAGGTTAAATCAAGAGTCGCAGCTCAGTTAGCTCTTGATGAAGAAGTTGCAAGAAAAACCCAAGAGGAAGAACTTGCAAGAAAGAATGCTGAAGATGATATTGCAGGTTTTATGGAGGCTCAAAGACTTCAAAACATTCAAATGGTGAATGATCCAACTAGTCATAACAACCACGGAAATCATACACTAGTACCTCACAAATAGTGTTTGGATACTCTCATCTCTCGGGTGTTATAAACCTATATATAACTAATGGAAATAGAAAAATATCACTCACTACCTGCCATAGCAAATAAATTACCATAGGCTTGGGAAAGGATAAAAAACCTCCACCACTTGGCATAAGCACCTAAGATAAACTATCAAAGAGGTCTTTTAGAGGGTTGTAACGTTAGGTGTAGGGATATGATAAACACGGTTTGTTGGAATAAAAGATATTTTTACAGGTGGCGAGTTAATCATCTTGGTCAATTAGATGTACAATGCGGCGTTGCTAAGCCAAGACTCGACTCAACTTAAGCTAATCATAAAATAACAAAAACATAAAATAAACATAAAAGGAAACGGGATGGTAGTCCGTATGTTTTTCTCTTTTCTTTTTCTAATTGTTTTTCGTTTTTCTTGATTTTTTCTTTTTCATTTTTTTTGTGCATACACTCTTGCCCTACCATCCAAAATAATACATCATAGGGGATTTACATTCCCCTTACATTTGAACTTTTACATACTTTACAAACAACTATTTTAATGACTCGAATTAAGATAATCAAAACACTTGGAGTACTTTAAAACATTAATGCACATATGGGGGTAATAATTGACTTCTTCCCCGTTACTCCATAACACTAGTACTTTACCCATGAGTCCCAATCGTCCCAAAACAATATGTACAAGATATGACTCGACTTAGCAACCATGTAATCAATTAGACAATTAACTAAGGGTTTAAACAATTGTTGTAACAATAATGCACTAAAGATGAGTGCATACAAGGTAGGCTAAGGCGATTTGGGTGTACATTTGGGGGTTGTAAATAATTTCTTCCTTTAAGTAAAATGCTTAAAGTTAAAAACGAAAAAGATAGGCTCTGAGGGGTGTACTAGGGGTATCATGTACTAAGAATGAGCACATCGCAAAGGTATGGGAGAATTACTTGACCAATGAAGTCAATGTAATTATATAAACAGGTGTAAAACAAGGGTTATCCTAATGCCTCTTATCATGTAGTAAATACAACTACACGAATGTAGTCTCACTTGTGGTCTCGGGATGAATCACTAACGCAAGTTCTAGAATCTAAATACTACCGGTACACTCACAAGCACTAAGGCTTTTCCTAAGGATCTAAAGGCAAACATCTCCTGCATAAACTTAGTAGATCGCTGGCGCGAGTCTTTAGACACTTCAACTAACGGATGGTCACTAGTGCACTTCTTGGGTCGCTGGCGCGTTATTTGCATAACGGATGGTCACCAAGTCATACACTAGATCGCTAGCGCGTTAGTCAATTAATCTAATACTCGGATGGTCACTACCTTATTCATAAATTTTGAGTGGTACGATTTTTGTGCTAGTCATATAACTCCTATCCATGAGACGCTTATTAAGACTGAAGTTTCACTCCTATATGTCGTAAAAAATTTTAAATTTGGTGCTAAAATTTCCCTAACAAACATTTCTCTCAGTTTTATTACACACCTACTATTAAACAAACAAAAATCAAGTGCAATTGTAATCTCTAAGGAATCTTCATTTCCCCCCCCCCCCTTACACTTAAGCCGAACATTGTCCCCAATGTTCAATTAAAAGATGTAAAAGTAAAGAAAATGAAAGAATGAAGCAATTACACCCCTGATTCGTTTGGTGTGGATAATGTAGTAACATGGTTAAATCCTCCTCCAAGAGAATGTAAAAACTTCAAGATTAAAGCAGCGCCAAAAGCTTGATCATCCATGTACATCTTCTTGTCCAATATAACCTGTTAAACCTGAGAAAACAATCACGGCAAACCTCGTGTAAAATCAGCGGTGAATTCTATTTAAGATAAAATCCTAGAAAGCTAGTAAATATATAATGTTTGTGGAATGAATGTTTGCAGATTCCTAGAGTTTATAAGTTAAAATTTAACAAAACTTTACAATTCCGGAAAAAAAACAAAACTTGCAAAATTTTCAGAAAATTATCACCTGACATTGTCAAGTTGTAACTCCTGACGCCGTCAGAGCGATCTGACAGAAATTTCATGTTTAGTTTACGGAAAATTTCTAGAAAAACCTATGCCTTAATTCCTGAAATTACTGCAAAGCATTCATCATGACTCGATACAAGCATTTGACTCAAACAAGTACTAATATGTATGTTTATTTAATATTGTTATCGTTCATATTCAATTCGTTCTTTGAAAACAAATTTGGATTTCCCTTACACTTATCTTTTGCAAAATACCTTTATATGTAGTTAAGACGAAGTTAAAAATAAAATAAAGCATTTTCACAGTTTAATTTGAAACATGAGCCATAAACAATAAAAATAAAACACACATACGGAACCAAATAAATCAAATAAACAAACGTTCAAACAAATAAAGCTTGGGTTGCATCCCAAGAAGCGCTTTTCTTTATTAACCAGTCTTGTAGCTAGACTCAAAGTCACTCTCTATTACGTGATCTCATCATTGGTCACGGTCTCTAGGTCATCCTCTTGTTTAGTCTTGCATTCATGGCCTAGTTGTAGGCATTCCTTATAGAACCCAAATATTTTCTTCATTACGTAGTCTACTCTTCTACGTTTATCCTCATCATTCCTATTGTAGACCGCTTGCTTATGCTCCTTCTCAAGGTTTGATAAAAGTCGGTATTGCTCTATCTTATATGGCATTTGGTAGGCTATCTCATCGGTCTCCTCCTTGAACCTAACTATCCCTTGANTACGTGATCTCATCATTGGTCACGGTCTCTAGGTCATCCTCTTGTTTAGTCTTGCATTCATGGCCTAGTTGTAGGCATTCCTTATAGAACCCAAATATTTTCTTCATTACGTAGTCTACTCTTCTACGTTTATCCTCATCATTCCTATTGTAGACCGCTTGCTTATGCTCCTTCTCAAGGTTTGATAAAAGTCGGTATTGCTCTATCTTATATGGCATTTGGTAGGCTATCTCATCGGTCTCCTCCTTGAACCTAACTATCCCTTGAGATAGGTCATAATTCATTTTAGAGGCTTCAACAAATGGCTTTCCAAACACTACTTGAGTTAGGCAACTATCTATTACCGGACGAATATCTTCTACAATCACAAAATCGGTAACGTACGTGAAGTTTCCTATAAAGACGTGCAATCCCTTAACTCTTCCCACAAAGTTACTTATCCTACATTTGTTAGGAAATACCCTAGGTCCAAGTTGCTTTTTCATTATCCAATTATAATGGATCCTAGTCATGATGTTTATGGGAGATTTAAGATCGATGTAAGCTGTCCACACATGCACATGCCCAATGTTGCATGGTATGTTAATATTAGATGGATTGCCCGCTTTGATGATTGGCGAACCTAGAAAGTATGGTGTCTCGGGGTCATCGAATAAATCCTTATGGTATGCACGTTCTTCCTTAGTTGGTAACCTATCGAAGTAGTCCACTACATCATTTACTTCTTCTACTTCCTCTTCCTTATTATCCCCAACTTCCTTAACCTCATTCTTAGATTCACTATCAATTCTAAACTTATACTTATCATCTTCTTCCCTATTCTTATCGATTGGCTTAATAGTGACAACGTTGACAAAGAGGACATGTTTGGATGATGAAGGGTCCTTGATTTGGGTTCCGCTACTTGTGTTCCTAGCGTCCTTATTTGGTGGTGTCAACACTTGGTTGTTGAGAGCCTTCAACAAGTTGTCAATTTTATTGGTCATCTCCGTTTGTTGTTGATTAAATTCGGACTAAAACATAGCCAAACGAGCTTCTTGAGATGCCATAAACTTGGACAACAATCCTTCAAAGTTATTGGTACTACCATAGTTGTTGGAAGGATTGTTGTTGAAAGTACGATTAGAGGACGAACCGTTTGATTGAAAACAATTAGGTGGATTGGAAGAGTTGTTTTGGGTCGTGTTTTGGTTTAGTTTCCACCTAAAGTTTGGGTGATTTTTCCAAGAAGGGTTGTATGAATCACTGATATGTGTCTAATTACACATATATTTTACTTATTAAACGGACCCAAAAGACCAAAAACATATTAAAAATGCCAAATATATGCTTGTTTTTGTGTTTGTAATTGTTAAGGTACGAATATTTTGAAAGGTGGACAAAGATCAAAGAACACGACAAACCGAGCACGGGATTGAATTTTGAACGACTCGATAGCAAGTGAGCTACTGTGATATTAAAGATAGAGTCGAGTAGACCCCGGGATGTTGCATACTTGATTGTGATATTAAGCCTTAACCAAATCCAATACAAATCCTTCCCGGCCCATCCCACTACATAAACCCAATTCACACCCTATTAGTAATAAAACATGTTTATCCCATTTCCTTCCCCCTCCCTCTCTCTCATCAGAAACAAAAAAAAAATCCTCCATAACCCCCAACAAAAAAGCGTATCCAAAAGCAAATCCCACTTCCTCCCAGAACCTAGTCCCCTCCACACTCCCCTAACGCCTGCTCTAGCCTCTCCATGGTCTTCTCAAGATATCATCAAGATATTTTATATCCAGGCTGGCAAATCACAACCTCTACTTTGGCGCCAAAAATGAATTAGAGGGCTGAGATTGTTCCGTGGCAATTCAAGGGATGGGATTTGTTCTAAGCAAGCACAAGTGAAGACCCCCAGTAGTTTTAGTATATACAGAGGTCATTTGTAAGCCTTAAAGGGGGATGCTATTAATTTTCTTTTATGCTTTTTAATATATTTTAATTTAGTTTCCTAGTTTGAATGTAAACTGAACTCAGTTAATCCAATTAAGTTTTTAAACTTTCAAGTTCTAATCTTGTCTTTTAATTGTGTACCTCTTTTTAAAAGTTAATAAAATTTAAAGCTTTAGTAAGATCCTGTTATGCTTTGTTGTTGTTCTAAAATAATTTCATAATCTCTCGTAAGCTCTCAGCAATTTAAAGAAGAAAGAAGAAGAAAAGAAGAAGATGGAGCAATGGTTTAGAGCTTCATGGGAAGCATTAGGAGGGTAGAAATTGATATTGTCACGGTTCAGCTCAGGATTTAAGGTTTCACATTCTCGTTTTCTAATTTTCATATTTCTAGTGTAATTTTCATAGTTTGTTCTTGATAGCTATAATTGTTAAGTGTTGCTTTCTTTTGCCCCCTTTGTGTACATTTTAGCTTAGTAAAAGTCAATATATCAGTTCCATGGTTCAATTTCTCACATTGATATATTAATCATTTAAAACAGTTTTATATTCAGTGTTTGGATTAAGCTCAGAGTTCATGCTAAAGGTTGATTTAGAAGATAAAAATAGTTTAGACATATTACTTTAGGTTAATATAGGATAAGTATGACATAAAATTTGTAGGTAATTAGTTAAAAGTCAAATTTCATCTTATCGTCTTAAGATTTGGATAACCTGTTAATATCAGTTAACGATATCATCGTATTAGGTTCAGAAGTTGCTTAAATTAGCTTAATTTAGATTTCATTCAGCTTAATACAACTGATTCAAGTCATCTAGGATCTTTCAAAACTCGCTTCAGTCAACTCTTAGAAAACATAAAAAGTCAAATTTTCATGTTAAGTAAAAATTGAGCAAAACTCCAGATCTTTTCTAGGCTTTAATATTGTTTGTGAATGGATAAAATTTGTTGTTTTATGTTCATTGGAGGCTTGTGAATCTGAATCCTCCCACAACCGTCAAAGGTGTTCGGAGTTTTCTTGGTCACGCCGGTTTCTATCGTAGATTTATTCAAGATTTTTCAAAAATCGCCCGGCCTATGACCCGTCTCCTTGAAAAGGAAACTCCATTCATCTTCTCTCCAGAGTGCATCAAAGCTTTTCAAACTCTAAAGAAAAAGCTTACTGAAGCACCCATCTTGGTTGCCCCCGATTGGGACCTACCTTTTGAGCTAATGTGCGATGCAAGCGACTTTGCTATCGGTGCAGTCCTGGGGCAACGCAAAACCAAACACTTTCAGCCTATCCATTACGCAAGTAAAATTATGACCAAAGCTCAAGCCCATTACACCACAACAGAAAAAGAATTATTAGCCGTGGTGTATGCGTTTGAGAAGTTTCGGCCATATTTGATCTTGACCAAATGCGTAGTGTATACGGATCACTCGGCCTTGAAATACCTCTTTGCAAAACAAGATGCAAAGCCGAGATTGCTCTGTTAGGTTCTCCTCCTACAGGAATTTGATATCATAATTCGTGATAAAAAAGGAGCTGAGAACCTGGCTGCTGACCATTTGTCCAGTCTAGAAAACCCTCACCAAGACGTGTTTGAGAAACAGAAAATCAATGAAACATTTCCTCTTGAAACACTCAATGTGGTTTCTTCTCGTGGAGATGCTATTACCCCATGGTTTGCTGACTTCGCAAACTACCATGCGGGTAATTTTGTTGTGAAAGGGATGTCGTCCCAACAGAAGAATAAGTTCTTCAAGGATGTTAAACACTATTTTTAGGATGACCCCTACTTATTCAAGATATGTGCGGATCAAATCATCCGGCGGTGTGTTTATGGTCAGGAAGCCGTTGATATTCTCAAGGCTTGCCATGCTGGACCCACTGGGGGACATCATAGTCCCAACTACACCGCTAAAAAGGTGTTTGATTCAGGTTTCTATTGGCCCTCAATTTGCAAAGATGCCCACGAACTAATCAAAGCTTGTAACACTTGTCAGCGTCACGGAAATATTTCACAAAGGAATGAAATGCCACAAAATACCATTCAAGTTTGTGAAATCTTTGATGTATGGGGCATTGACTTTATGGGGCCATTTGTATCATCTGGAGGAAACAAATACATACTCGTGGCTGTTGACTACTTGTCAAAATGGGTTGAGGCGAAAGCATTACCCACCAACGACGCCCGAGTTGTTGTGAAGTTTCTAAAATCTCTTTTTGCTCGATTTGGAACCCCACGTGCTATCATAAGTGATCGCGGTACGCACTTTTGCAATGACAAATTTGATAAAGTCATGCAAAAGTATGGTGTCACTCACCGTCTTTCTACTGCGTATCACCCACAAACCAGTGGACAAGTAAATCGAGGTATTAAAAGAATTCTGGAAAGGACCGTAGGTGAAAACCGTGCATCTTGGTTGGATAAATTAGATGATGCACTTTGGGCCTTTCGTACAGCTTACAAAACACCCATCGGGTGTACTCCATATAAGCTGGTGTACGGAAAGGCGTGTCATTTACCGATCGAGCTCGAGCACAAAGCGTATTGGGCCTTGAAGCATGCCAACTTAGACCTTCAAACAGCGGGTGATCACCGTAAAGTTCAACTCAATGAATTAAATGAACTACGTGATCAGGCCTACGAGAATTCTTTGATCTACAAAGAAAAGACAAAAAGGATTCATGACTCCAAAATCAAGAACTGCGTTTTTAACGTTGGTGATCGAGTCCTTCTTTTCAATTCTCGATTGAAGATATTCTCAGGAAAACTCAAAACCCGTTGGTCTGGACCATTCACCATTGCCAAAGTTTATCCTTATGGTACCGTCGAGTTATCTCAAACTGACGGACCAAACTTCAAGGTGAACGGTCATAGGTTGAAGCATTATTTTGGAGGGGACATACCACCCATGGTTGTCCCGGATCTCCAAACTTTCCCCATGGACAATTGAATTCGAGGATCGAGTCAAGCTAGTGACTCGGTAAACAAAAACATTAGCACAACATGGGTTTTCACCCATGTTTCTGACTTCTTTCTATTTTCTAATAAAGTACCGAGAAGAGGGCAACCTCTTCTGCATCTTGTGTTTTTTTGGATTTGTTGTATGTGCAGGATTGTTTTTCCCGATGTGTGAAGGCTCTCGTGCTCGCGTTTTGTCCTTATTCCACTCAAGTCTCCAGAAGTCTGGTATCCTAAACTAACGTTATCTTTTGGCATAATTAATAAACGGCCTTAGATACTACATAGGTTGACCCTCGCCTTTGAAACATTGAGGACAATGTTTAACTTTAGTCTGGGGGGTATCTTCGATTTGATTGATGATGGCTAAGTGAAAATATTAAATGTATANCGATTTGATTGATGATGGCTAAGTGAGAATATTAAATGTATGAATAAGGTAGTGACCATCCGAGTGTTAGATTAATTAACTAACGCACCAGCGATCTAATGTATGACTTGGTGACCATCCGTTATGCAACTAACGCGCCAGCGATCCAAGAAATGCACTAGTGACCATCCGTTAGTTGAAGCGTCAAAGACTCGCGCCAGCAATCTACTAAGTTTATGCATCAAATGTTTGAACAAAGCCAGATTCAAAGATCTTCGATATGATTTGACTTGCACCTTTCATGTAACCGTTTACTCATGCAACTCCGTTTTTACTAAAAAACCAAAAAAAAAAAAAAAAAAATTGAAAATTTTTGCAAAAATATAATAAGTTTTGACGCTTTGTTTGACTTTCCGCTGGGTAGAGTAGGAATAGAAATTTTGACTTGACCGGGCGTGTTGAGCCCTAGCTTGTTCCCTTAACTTGTTTGGCTAAGCATCCAAGGATCTCATTACTTTAGATTTTAAATTTGCGGAGAATGAGAAATGATAGAGTTTATTTAGAAGTTAGATGCTAAGCGTACAGTAGTTGGTTCTCTTTAGAGCTCATCGAAGGTAATTGTGGCCGTTTGCTCCCACCAAAATGTTTCACCCCATATATGTATAGAATAATTAAAGATGTTATGTTTTGGCGAAACTTAGTTCTTTATCTTCTTAAGAGAATCATTGCTTTAAAAAGTGGGTACACATCAAGGTTGCGTAATAAATAAAGTTGAATAATGTTAAGCTACGGTTCAAGATCGGGGCTTTGAACCTCTTTTCAGGAATGTGTGAGGTCTTGGTCTAAAAACCTTGGATCCTCATTTCAGGAATGGTTAGAGGGGTAATACCCCGTGAAAGCTCCATGTTATGTATAGTNAACCCTAATCCTCTAGTATATAAAGAGGACATGGGTCATTGATTTTATTAAAACAAGTCTTCCACAATGTAGACGTCTAGTAAAGGTGTGTGTGTGTAACCTAGGCGTAGGAGATAAACGCCTAGGGTTTATTAGTGTTTTAGTTTAGATAGCGTGTTCAACTTGATCAAGGTAGAACATGTTAATCGTTAGAGGAGATTATGAATGTAAAACCTTGTTCATAATAATGTTGATTCTATGTTTGAATATTCCGCTTTCGTTATTATGTATTCCTAGATATTAAATAATATTAGACATCGTCTAAGAGCTACAACGATCTTATCAATTGGTATCAGAGCTAGGTTGCTCGTGATATCTAGGATTTACAAGGTTTTATGGTCGAAGAATGTTGTTGTGGTTATTAAAAAATTTCTGTCGATCGTTTTTGAGAAGTATAATTACAAAGTCAACAACCCTATGCACCAAACATATTCAGACGCATGGTATTTTTAAATTCATAACCTCGTACTTGTATTTAATGAGTCGGTGGTTTTCTTATTCGTACTAATATATCATGTGTCGATTGAAGGTTGGTAATTCTTTATTGATCGATTTGTCATCAACTGCATGGTAGGGATTGATTATTAATTATTATTGGTCGGGGAACATGCATCTTTGGATATCACATAAGCATATCACAATTCAGTATATATGCCCACAGTGACTCAATTGGTTGCATCACTTTTCTTGTATTCTTGCTATCACATGGGTTGGTTCTTCAAAACTAATTCTTATTGGTGGTGATTCGTGAACATGGGCCGATTGCAATATAGGAGTAATATATTAACTGATCTGTTGTCTTGCATAAATTGTGTTCACATGGGTCGGTGGAGAATAGTTTAATTCATGAAGATGTCAACAGCAGTAAAGATTGGAAGCGTGTATGGGTAAAGGTTGAAGAATTGATAAACCTCGTATTAATATTGCAAAAGTGGGTTAGTGGCTTGATGAGATGAAAAGTGTACCCGTTTTAAAGGGTCATTTAAGCCCTAATTCGAGTAAATGTGATCAAATATTGCCCTAAATCGTTCCTTTTGTCATTTTAGGTACTTTTGAGAAGAATTCTGGAAAACATGCTAATTTGGACGTTTTT
>LBNU01015880.1:23423-49571 GCA_014162995.1 Artemisia annua
AAACCTCCTGTTTCGTCTTGATACACAATTGTTATGCAACTCATATCAGTATGCATACCTAGCCCCTCAGTGGTTTCTTTCTCCTCTAAGTCGGTTGGTGGCGAATATCTGTTTATTCTTAAATAACCGTGACAATTATTGAAATCAGAATCATATAATCTTGTGTCAAATCCATCTCCTAAGATCATTAACACGATCTTCATGATCTTCTTTGACAATTCCGTCATTTTATTCCCATATTCTTCCAATATCTCACTACAAAAGCAACGAAAAATGTTTTAACAGGTGAACTCGATCAAAATTTCTAATTAGTTGTAGTGTAAGAGTTGTATAGTAACTTTTTTGGCTTGAGGTTTGTGACTATAGTTTTGTAAACAGACTTTTTATTGCTTAAATGAATTTCATCAGTGTGAATATAGAACAAGGTTGTCAACTAAACCAGCATTAGGTCCTCACACATATAAAAAAGCCATCAAGTATAAAGTTTTTACACTTTGTTGACACTATTTCTTGAAACGTAATAGTTTATTGCAAATTAACCATTAGAATTGCGTACAAATAAAAAAACCATTGATCTTGTTTAGAAAATAAAACATTACTTTAAACGAAACTACTATACATATACAACGTTCTAATATGAGAAACCATTGGCTACATACTTAAAAACATAGTCTGCTTATAACATTTACCTGAATTCGTGACGGTCTTCATGAAATATTACATCAATAGAATCTTGAGCAGAAGAATGAAAATTGGGTCCAGAAACCCTCAAACTTTCAAAATATGGAGATGCAATAAAATGAGGAGTGTAAGTTTTTATGGATGAAGAAGGGCCAAGTTTAAGTTTTGTTTCACTAGAGAGATCAAATACATGATTAGAGAACGAGCGAATATCTTCATAAAGGCTTTTCGAGATTCCATGATTGACGATATTGAAGAAACCCCATTGATGACAAGCTTCAGAAAGTGAAGATATAGAAGAAGGATTTAATGGCTTTGAAAGGTCTATACTTGGGAGGTTTAGTGTTGTTTCAAAACAAGAATTTGAAACCATTTTAGTATGTAAAGAAATACTCCTCAAAAAGTGTTTGCTTAATTGTTTCTTGGTAGGTTTTAGGTATAGGCCGTAGGGTTAGTTATTTATATAGATTCTATCATATAGTTGGTTGATCAAAAGGTGGTTTGTTTCTATTTTGGATTGTTTATTTCGTTATATAATAATTATGGTTCTTATATAATCCGTAGGGGAGTAAATGATAATCTCAATAAGATGCCCAAGATTCATATTATCGTTAAATGCAACACTTTGAAGTCACGAGTCCTAGCTATATATTGACAATCGTGAAATGCATTGATTTACTAAGTATTTGGGCATGATCGTGGTTTCATTCAGATTGTTCGATCGACTCGTTTGACATATATAGTTAAATGAGAAGAATGAGAAATAATCACAGCTGCACTTTCAAATGCATCTCCCATGAAATTCTCTTCTACATTTAAAATGTATGACTGAAAACATTTCTCATTCTTTTTATTTTTATTATTTTTTTTCTTAGAGGATATATTCCCATCTAGTTATTAGCTACAGAGTTCCGAGTATGGATCCACTAAGAAGAGAAAATAAAATAAGAAGAATGAGAAATGCTTGTAGCCACACATTTCAAATGAAGAAAGAGAATTTCATGGGAGATGCATCTTATTTTGTAGGTGCATCTAAAAAGTGCGGCTGTGGTTACTTCTCATTCTTCTCATTCTACTTTTATTTCTCATTTGATCTATACTCATTAGCTACATATTAAGTTATTTGTTGACGGCCGATTTAACAATATGGTATAGCTTAGCATATTTTGTTATATTTATATGCCTGAAGTACACCAATGACATGTTGTTCTCTTTAACCAATTGATTATGATTTCCTAAAAAGCATTGACACGCTCAACATGCATACAAACCATCCATGAGTATTTTACTCCTATAGGGATACATTAATTGCAACTGGCTATATATATAACTTGTTCATTAGTGACAACTGACAACTATGACCATAAATAAAAATATTTGTCACCATTATATGACAACAAATATTAGATACCCTTCTAATCTATTTTCCTTCCTCTTATGTATACTTAACTTCAGATTCGACTGAGATTCTCCTGTTGTTCACAAGTGAAGCCACTCATTCCCGGCCGCTTTCGGTTAGTGTTCATTTTTTGAGTGATCGCTCGAATAAAACCTTCTTTAATGTCGATTGTAAACACAAGTTGCATCCATTAAAAAGATTGTATCTCAATAGTACATGTTGTGCAAAAAACTACTCAACTGAAATATTGTATATAAGTCATGTCTATAAAATGTTAGTATAACTTTGTGGAAGATTATTAATTATTTCATAGATCATTAAAAGTTAATTACTATGCAAAGTAATAAAAATTAGAAAGTAGAAAACCCAAAAGTATTGGTTGCTAGAATCAAACCCGCGCCGCCATATTTAAAAGCAAAATGTTTCAGCATCTTAGCTAGCTTCTCTTATTCGTTATGCTTTGGGATTACATGCATTGTTAGTTGTTACTAAATGTTCAGCCAATTCAGAATTTGAATATAAAATATTTTAAATGTAATCTAAGTTCTTGAATGATTGAACATTCAGTGAGTCATATTCAGAGTTCATCATAAACGAAGAACCACTTTCTGAGGCGACCAGAGAAGTCCTTGAACTTGAAAAAAGATGATGAGTTAATGAGTACTGACAACAACTCACTAACTCCTCATAATCTCCTTAACAATCAAAAGCATTTTGAACTTAGATATTTAGAAAAAATATCTAAGTATTTGAAACTTTAGGCGGAAACTTTCTTGAGAAGATAAGTAGAAAATCACTTATCAAAGAAAGACGAAAAAAGTACAAGAGTTGGTAGAAATTGGTAAACATTTGTCAACAATGTTCTCTGAAGTAGAGCTAGACACATTTCAAGAATAAAAACATTTAATGTAAGTGTATTATACAATTAAATGTTCGACACGTCCATATTACCACACGGGTATTCATATCGATCTTTGCTTATAAACGAGAATGTTGTAAAGGAGTAAATGTTATCTTTTGCGATAAATGTAATACACAATCAAGAGAGCATTTACTCCTCCGGTTAAAAAACTAAGTCCATGAACCCTTTCAGTGTGGTTAGGATAGTTATTTCTTAAACACTAACTTTGATTTGTGTTTAAGTTAAGTGATGGAGATCACCAAATATTGTCATTTAACTTAGATTGTTATTCCGAAACAATCTTAGTAAATTATTTAGCAAAGTTGTTTATGATTAAATCTCATAGGCATTTGATTTATTTCAAAAAGAATTTAAATGTTGAAAATACTTGTGTAAATATTTATTAAATTGATTATCTTTGTTAAACTTTATTATACTTATTTTGCTAAGCATGAAAGTTGATTAATTAACATCAGTTAATCTTTGTAGATAACTAAACAAGAACAATAGTAAATTTATATTTTGTTTATTAAACTCAGCAATTATGACGTTTGTATTATATATAAAGTTAAGATCATAATTTTAAGCTGAGAATCGAAATAATGATCATGTTGTAACATGGACAAGTTATAATCAAATACTAATTTGTTTTGACATTTTTTCTATTGTTGTGTTAACGAGGCATTGCAGAAAGAGGAAATACGAGAATAGTATATGTTAAATTATACATTATCGTATCCAAAAAACTCTCTTTTATGTTAAACAAAATAATATATTTATTGTTTTTTTATTGCAAATATTAAGTAGATTTCTTATTTTATTTTTAAGTATTTTTCAAGAAAAATTAATAGTTAAATTGAGGATTAAAAGGACACTATTAGAGGAACACCCCAAAAGTTTAAATAATATTTAGCCCAAACAATTCAAAAAACTGCCAAAACATGCCTAGTACGCAAAAGAGGTCCACTCCAAATGGCCAGTCAGCTAGAACCGGATCAAAAAAGGAAACCAGGTTCAATTAGAAATTAAAAGCCGGTTCACAACAAGAGTTGACTGCTATTGTTGACCCGCAAACTACTGTTGACCCGGGTATGAGTCTTTGACCCCGCCATTAAACGAGTGTTGACCCGGATCTAAGTCTTTGACCCGCCAGATTTTCTTCCAAGAGATGTGGCCCAATCTTCTTCCGCCACGTGACGTATCTTGGAGCCACGATTTTTCAACCATTATTTAGCTGCTACTTTTCTTTTACTGTTTTATTACATCTTTTATTTACCGGAGGTGATTTTCACACTCCCATAAATGATTGAGACACTTTAAATTAGAGTATTTTTACAGTTATACCCTCACATTACTTTTACTCATTCTTAGCTGTGAGGGTATAAATGTCAAGACACTCAAATTTAGAGTATCCAAATGTGCAAATCACCTCCCTTTATTTATAAGTTAATTTAAATTTGTTTTAAGTACTATACTATATGAGATTAGTATAAATCACAAATTATCTAAATAAATATCAACAGAATAAACCTTATTGAAAATAATAATAATAAATAAATAAAAAAAAAAACATTTTAATCTTTTTCTCATAAATAAAATATTTTGCAAACGCTAAATCCTTAGCGATAAAAATTACACTATCACGACGAGAAATTTTTTATCTTTCAGTATACGGGCATTTCAATACATACATTCGATGAATTTTTTAAGAGTTCTTTTTTTTCGAAATTTTCGCTCTGAAAAATCACACGTGATTAATTCTTTTAAAAATCACTTGGGGTTTCAAAAACCGCATGTGATTTTCATAAATTACATTTGATTTTCAAAATAACAAAACTTATTTTTCAGGGCGTAATGCAACACTCACAAAAATATCTAGACAAAAAAAATAATAAATAAATAAAATAGAATAAAAATAAAAATAAAAAATCATCAAAAATATATAGGTGTGTCGCGATGATATGATTCGTTTCGTAATGCAACACTCACAAAAATATCCAGATAAAAAGATAATTTCATTCTCGTCGCGATGATATGATTCGTTTCGTATAACGATTAGTGTTTGTGAGATATTTTTTTTTTTTTTTTTTAAAATAATGATACTTGACTTTATAATTAATGAAAAAATGAATATTCATGATATTTCTTATCTATGTTACTTTTCTCTTTTAAGTAATTATATAAACAACTTTTAGACTTATCCGGAGTGGAACCAAACTCATGCCCAAGGTGAGTTGGTCACGAGTGAGTTGCTAAAACAGATATGTAAACTCATGATCAAATAGGTGAGTTGGTCACGAGTGGTGCACAAATGTAGGCTTTCTCTTATAAAGTGAGAGAAAAGAGAAAACTGAGATAACGCTGAGTGACTCACCGCCATTACTTTCAGCCTTGTATGAACCTCAATTACACAATCATGTGAAAAGTGAGTCGATTATAGAATTGTGGGTCTATATGGGCCACAGTTCTCATGTGTTCTAGTCATAGTTTTTAACCAAAAAAATGCACTTGTTTCATAATTTTACTTTACTTGTTTTTATCGAATTTGAACACATCTAGTAAGTCATGAAACATGGTCTTGAAGGGAGGTGATTTGCACACTCTCCAAATTGATTGGCACACTCTAAATAAGAGTATGTTGACAATACCCTCACATTAATTTACACATTTTCACTCTGTGAGGATATAAATATCAAGACACTCTAATTTAGAGTATGTCAATCAATTAAGGGAGTGTGCAAATCATCTCCCTAGTTTGAAACTATACAGTTGCAACAAGGGAAAAACAGCTGCACAAAATGGATAAAGAATACCAAATGGAAATATGGCCAAAAGGATATTCCATTGGTACCATATAGTATTGAACTTTAGGGAATTTTTATTTATTTATATACACGTATAACTTGTTTAATATAAAAACATGTTTACAAGCTATAAGTTCATAAGGATGTAGATCTTAAGTTTCAAATACAACTTTCAAGACTGTTATCACTTCTTCTTAACATTAATAACCATTGAGTTACAAGTCATTACTAAGATATTTATTGCACATTACAAAATGGTATATTAATATTCTAAACAGCACATAATGGGATCAAACTTTCCTCACAATTTTGATGAAAACTGTTTCTTCAAACAATCACTCATGAAAGGTGGAATTTTGGAGGTTTTTCTTGATAGTGCCAAAGGCATTAGACGCACTAATCTCATTGGTATACTTTATCTTATGCATTATGTGTTTTAGTTAAATCATTGTGGCTTCTTTTGATTAGCTTGTGTGAAACGAACTAATAAATCATTGCTTATATGAAATGTCGTAAAGGTAAACCGAAGTACTATGTCATCATCGAATGTGGAATTCAGCATTTTAAAAGCAAAATTGCGAAGGGAGATCATCACAAAGTAACATGGAACGAGAAATTTACGTTTGAGTTGTCTATGTCTGAATGCCAGAAGCTAACACACCTAAGGTTGAGAATCATGGATAAAGAGTTATTTGCAAATGACACTGGATTCGTTGGCGAAGCTCAGTAATGTTCTTATGCAAAATAAATTTTGCCACTTTTTACTTATACTAATAATCTTACTTAATACTACATAGTCGTATTTCACCCATCAATGCTACTTTCCAACAAAAATTTGTTTTTAGCATATACTCCTTATCGATATTTCATGTCTATCGAAAGTATGAATCCGTTTTCAATATTAATCTTGTTGTAGGGTTTATCTTGAAGATACACTCAATGAAGGAAATGAGAAAGGATTTATAGAAGTGACACCAAAACCGTACAATGTGGTCCTTGATGATGAATCTTTTAAAGGAGAGATCAAAATTGGACTAAAATTCATCCCAAATGTTAGTTTTGTTCTCGTTTTATAATATCATACATGTTTCGTGTACATGAATGAATCTTTTTAAAAAAAATGCTTTATATTTTGATATAGTCATAACGACGTGTGTTTGATCCATTTTGTTTGCAGACGTTCATCAGGGAAGAGCGGAGAGGAGTTACTGTAATGGAAAGTGTTTGTGATGAAACGATTTGGAAGAAGTTAGTCGATTTTTGCAAAAAGTCATGGTGGAGGCTTTCTTTTTATGGTAGAAAACTGAACCCGAGTGAGTATAAGCGTCTTTAGACTTACGAGTAGATCGATTAATAATGTTACATCAACTTATGAGTAACAAACTTGTTTCTTTTAGATCTTACTAAATTTATATATTCATTTCGACGACATTTTTGGCAATATATGAAGTCTCAATTTTTAATGGGCCCAAAAAAACATCTTATAATGGTCTCAAATGGGACAACTAATTGGGCTTTTTTGCTTTTCTTCAAATGTCATATGGCCTGTTAGAATAAGTACATGATAATTGTTCAAATGAAACTTTATGTGTTTTACTTTCAAGCAACTTTAATAAAACACGAGCATAACAATCATAGCAAATATCAGGTTGACAACACACTTAAGTGAACAACAATGGGTAAATTTAAGTATAGAAATCATAAGCACTTTGATATGGTTTTGAAAAGTCTGAATAGGCCACTCATATAGTTTCGTTTCAAGGCCTGCAATGTAATCGGTAATGGTAATAACTTTTTCTAGATATCACGAGAATGTCTTAGGGACTTATCATTGATCTAAAAACTTTTTTCAAAGGACCTTTGGTCCAATGGTGTCCCTGATGATTATGTCCTCAACCAAAAGGTTGTGAGTTTAAGTCCCCTAAAAGCTGAAAATGAAATTGTGTGATTGTGTGAGATGTATAACTAACAAACTCTTCTTTACGATTAAAACAGTGTTAGCATAGTTATGCACTTCTGTAAAAATATTAGATTAGATATATCGAATACAATTTGGTCATATTCACATATTTGATCTATTAGTCGGATACGTGACCTCTTCACAGTTTAAGTAAACAAAATTTATTTTTATTTAAGCAAAATACTTGTACACGTTATAAATGAACCTTTTTTTTACAGAGAGTTTTAAGCATTCAAGATTAAACATAAACTCAATGATTAATCCGTATAACACATATTAATAAAAAAATAACATACAATCATTTTATGAATATTTTATTGTTGTCATTAACATTTAACATCTAAGTATTATCCATATTGTATTAGATTAATTCCATCACACGACCATAACTCAATTTTTAATTCGTAATTAAGTTATTCGTTGTCTTTTCCAACAAGCTCAGTTGATGGTAAGCACGTCTACGTAACTTGTATATTTTATTTATTATATTCTAACCACGTTGTATGCTATATATTATAAGTATAAAAATAATTAATTTGAGGGTATTTGGGTACGTGTTTTAAGCATTTTGATTGACTTAAGTAGCCTGCTACATATATATGCTAGCAACTAGTAGGTATAGTAGTAAACTAATGTCACGTAAACGAATAAATTTGTTTTGCTATAATAATTTTTGTATCTCTCAGCGAGGATATATATGACGACAAACACACACTACACAACTTGGTTTTGGCATCGACCGAGTCTTCATTTTTTAAGCTTGGAGACGCGTGCTCCTTTCAACCGTAATAAGCATGGCGCATGTGTTGGGTAGTCCAAGACTCGGTCGTGGTTACCTTATTACGCTTGATCTTAGTGTTTTCATCCAATATAAATTGTATAAGACTTTGGCATGCTTAACATGTAAGTATATAAATCCGTTGTTTTAGTAATTTAACTTTGCATTATTAGTCTGTCAACAATCATGAATCTTTAATGCGTTAGGGGTAGTCTCAAACATTGATCGTCTATGCTTATATATAGATACCCTAGACGCAACTTATTAGTACTCGTACATGTTTTTGGACTATAATAGCTGTACGTAATACGTTTTATCAATATTTTCTATTGACAGCATTTTTTTTTACAAGTTTTAGACTATTTATAATCGAAAAGTGATTACATAAATGCTACACGTGGCGATGTTAAAAGTGTACCAAAATGAAAAGAAGTAATGTAATTGTTTTCGTCACTTTTCGTGTAAGTAGCCGCTTCAGAGGATGAGCGTGTCGGTCGTTCCCAACAACGCGACACGTTTTGGCAACGTGTGCAACGTAAGTTCAACCGAAAGAATTCTATGAACCGCAACAAGGATATGCTTCAAAGCAAATAGAAAACGTTGAACCACGCTTGTAATAAGTTCAACGCTATTTTCAAACAAGCGGAACATGATATTAAAAGTGGGGAAAGTCCAATGGATGTCATCAAACGGGCGAAACAGATTTATCGTGAGCAGAATAGGAACATACCGTTTAACAACGAGGAAGCTTGGGATGTTTTGCGTCAACATCGCAAATGGGACGCGCCGGATCCAATTGATTTAACCGGCGATGTCCCAAGCCAAACAAACGAGGTTTTGTTTGGTCATGATGTTGAGGCACGTCCCATGGGAAAAAAGCGGGCTTCAAAGAAACAAAAATCCGAGACTACGACAAGCACCGGAGGATCCTTTACGTCGGTCCAATTCGGGGAGGCTATGCAGCAAGAGTTTCGGGCAAAACGCGAATCTGCTGCGAAGGCGTATGAGGCGGCCGCCAAGCGAGATCAGGTGGCCGCAGAAAAAGAAGAAATGCTAATTAGACACAAGGAGTTTGAATTTTTGCTCACCGACACCGCCGGAAAAGATCCAACCTATGTGTCGTTTGTCAACATGGAAAAGGATCGAATCATCGCCAAATATAAATTGCCCCCTCGTGAGGAGTAGATTTATTTTTATTCCGCTATTCGGTTATGTCTTTTTTTTTTAGCTCGTTGTATTTTTTTTTTTTTTTTTAATTCCGTATTGTAAAATATATGTGTTTTAAGAATGAATGACTGTTATGTTTTTTAATAAATGTAGTATTTGTTTTAGTTTAAGGGTTGAATTTGAAAATATTTGAATAAAAGTTGAGTTATTGTAAGTTAAGGTAAGGGGTGTTTTTTGGTGAGTTATTGTGAAAAGATTAAAGCTGACGTGGCGCTGACGTGACACTGAGTTATTAAATAACCTGGTGTCAACACACTTAGTGCTCTAATGTAATAATGAAGTAGTTAGCGAGTATAATAAGTTAACATCAAAATAAAAAAAAAAAGTCAAAAAAATATAACGAATTAAGTGATTACCTAAAAAGGTTGATTATTTACAACACGTACCTAATCAGTAGTTATTAGATGTAGATTATACACATTATTAGTTATGAAAACTCAAAATCAAAGATGTTGTAAGTTTAATGTGACAACCATAAAATGATGGAACCCACGGTGCAAGTTGTTTAACCACCCGTCAAGGTGGCTAGTGATAGTAATTATAAACATCTCTCTACATGTCTCGAATTTGAATATCGTTTTATACACATTTTGTGGTGACTTGAACAAGGGTCATAACTGGTAAGGCAAATATATCGATCAGACCACTTACATCTGACTTAAAAATTCGCTTCCCCAAATAACAATAAACAAAATAACTCTCATCCGTTTACCAGTTGTTCTCTCTCTTGAGAAAAAACCAAAAAAATTTGTTGTGCGGACTCTAGTCTTGCAAAAGAGAGTGAGAGAAAAATGTTATTTTATTGTTTAACAGGTTATTGTAAGTAAGTGCGTGTATTTTGAGTTGTTATTATTATTATTATTATTATTATTATTATTATTATTATTATTTGTTTTTTCTAAATGATAACAGTAAACAAAAGTTCAAGTGTAAGGTATTGAGAGAAAGCTTTAAAAAAATAAAAAAATAAAAATAAAAAATTAATGAAAGAGAACAAGCTGGGGTGGGTGTAGTAGATATGAAGCTGACGTGGCAACAGGGGCGGAGTCAGAACTTTATTGTCGAGAGGGCAAAATATGATTATTTTTAGAAACTACACTAAAAATTGGTTTGTTGAGGAGGCAAATTACAAAAAGAGCCGAAAATTTTTGAAAATTTACACTACAATTTTTTTCGCCGGGGGGTCACGTGACCCCCCGACCCCCCTTTATCTCCGCCCCTGCGTGGCAAAGAAAAAAACGCTCGTCACATCGTCCGCCTTAAGTGTGTATACTTGTTCATGAAAAATAAATTAATTTGAGTTTCACCCATTAGTGTTAGAGGATGGTTATCGATTTACTGCGTATGTTATTTAGACATATCTGACATATCTTTAGACCTAAGTTTACGGATTCAAGCATTGCTAGTATTATTTATTTCACATATTCAAATCTGATCATAAGTAATTAAAATCAAAAATCGTCATAATACGTTTTTTAGAAGACTCTAAAATGATGCGCCACTTAATCATAAATAATATATTAGTTAAAATGACAAAACTTATCTTTACTACATATAATGGAGAAATGGTCAAAGTGGAATTGTGGAAAACTTAACTTTTGGTCAATCTCGATTTTACCCCTGCAATTGTCATCCGAAACTTAATTACCTGGTGAATTAATGACAACCGAAAGATGAAAAATAATAACGAAATTCAATATCTGTTTCATGTCAATAAATGGGGCGGAATTAATGACAACCGAAACTTAATGTGCCGCTAGGAACCGTTGCTATGCACGGGTACTCGCCTAGTCATCATTATGTATTTTCCAAGTAAATTAAATGTTCATTACTCAAATTAAAATTAAAATCAAAGTTGCATAAAGTCACTAATAGCATCTTCAAAAGTAAATGAGGAAAGTGAATAGGAGGTTCTCTCACATCTAAGCTTAGATGTGAAACCCTTTAAAACTATGTCGTTTAACAAGAAAAACATCAAAATAGCCTTATGTGTATTGTGTCCTTTCACTATATTAGTGTTTCCTCTTAGTTGCATCATAACATTATTAAACTAGGGTTCACTATAATATATGTTTCTTTTACATCATATTGTTGGGTGTTTCTGTTAACAAACAAACTCACTCTAGATTAAACAATTGTTTGATTAAATTTACGATTAAAAAACGTTGCATTTAATCGTTGCATTACTCATACATAGGTTCCACTATTAATATTTTGAGAAAAAAAAAAATCAATCAAAATGACTTAATTTTAGGCGATTTTGAGTGATTTCGCATGTAAGCATAGATGTGAGACAGTCTCATATTCACTTTCCTCAAAGTAAATATATAATTACCTTAACTAGTTTGTATCTTAACAATATAGTAACGTGTCATTTAACTCAGTTATACGCAACCTAGCTTGGTATTTTTTTGACTGTTTTCAACGTTTTTCTTTGCTAATCGCAAAGTAAATATTCAATGAGATTTGAACTTTAAAAGTCATGCAAAAAGTCATGATAAATAGCAGCAACGAAAACAAGATTAAAAAAGATCATGTGCACAAAAAAATTTATACTGTGACATAAAAAGAAAATGAATAAAAAGTACAATCTCAATTCAATTATTTCACTGAACTTATAAGTAATATAAACACATTTCTTTTTTATCAGGTACATTTATAAAATCCGAGATATTTTACAAAAATTAACACTAAATAACAAAATTCATTAAATTCCCGTGATATCGCGAGACCCCATAATCCCATTCCATTACATCGCCACTTTTGTTTTGGTTCATTATGAAAATTGCAAATAGCACAAAGCATTATTTTATTTCCATTATGTAGTAGTACATTTTTATTCGCAAATAACAACACATTTACACTTTCTCTATAATTGCCACTAATCACAACTTTATCCTATTTTAAACAAATATATTTCTTGTCCTAAACCCAAATCCCAATAATATTTATCTAGCTAACTCAATCATTATTTTAAACTCAAACAAAAAACAATATTGATTTCATTACCATAATCATATTCATAAATATTTTAACAAAAGATTCGTCAACTTATTCATCATCATCATCATCTCTGTAAAAACCTTTATTATTATACAACAACATTCATAAGTCATAACAAAGCATTCACAACTTCATATTTATTTTTATTTCTTTCATATACCCTTTATGGGAAAAACAAAAAGCAAATACTAATCTTATTCAAATTTTGAATGCAGTATTGATTCTGTATAAAGGTATCATATCATCTTTATTATACTCTTTATGAGTTTATATTCAAATTAAACTAACCGTTAACCTTTTAAAGTTTTCATTCTTATTCATGCAATAGTGACATTTCAAGGTTCTTTACCTTTTTCTTTATATATTTTTCAAGTTTTTTTCCCGGTTTTTTTATATACTTTATATATAATGTACTGACTGTATTTTTATAAAAAGTTGTAGTTAAATGGAGAAACTAGAGGATTTTGAGGAGATATCTGATTTGGGTTTTGAGTCAAGTACGATTTCGTCTTTGGATCATGGAGATGATCATGATCATGATCATGAGACTACTACGTTGAATTCGACGTTAAGTGGGAGGTCTTTTGCTTATTATAGGACTAGTTCCGAGGCTTCGACTTTTTCTGAGCAGTTGACTAATGATGATGTTAATAGCTGCTCGTCCGATGCTCAGAGCCCGGTTTGCTGGCCTGCAGGCTCTGTGAGGTCGCCTTATAGGCCTGCGCTTTCGAGGTTTGGAGTGATGAAGGTGAATAAGTTTGATGTGGACGATAAGCTTGAGACTCTTGAGCCTATGGATTTGGGTGAGTTTTTATTGTAGTGTTATTTTTTTGTCTATACATAATCATCATAGAATTGTTTCAGTTTTGAGATGCCAATTGAAAAGAATGTTTTAGCTTTTAATACGACTCGGATTTTGTTTCAAGATTGTATTATACGCTGCAAAATCGCAATTCATAGAAGTTTTTTAAGTTGAATCATGAAAATGTATTTTACAAAAGTGTTTGGATATGCATTTTGAATGTGATTTTTTATTCAAAAAATGAAATACTCATTTGCTTAAAGATGTGGATACTTGATAACTTCATATTTATTTCGATAAGTAGTTTCCTACAACAACCATCATATATTAGTGTAAATTAACATTTGGAAAGTCACAATCATAGTTTAGTACACATAAACTCAAAATTTACTATCATGCTTCAAATCGCAGTATTCTGTTTAAAAGCACACCCCGACACCCTCTTGAAACGAGAAAGAACCAAAAATAAAAATCTAACACCTTTTTGAAACAGAGCTCGAAATGATGAAAGAAAGATTTTCAAAGCTTTTGCTGGGAGAAGACATGTCTGGCAGTGGCAAAGGAGTTTCTACCGCAGTTACTGTATCTAATGCCATCACAAACCTTTACGGTATGCATTTGAAAATCCCTATGTTATCTATGATCTAATGATTTGTATCGTGCAACACCTTAATGAATATTGTTGCTATCTTATTAGCTTCTATGTTTGGCCAACATCAAAAGCTAGAACCTTTGCATCCTGAGAAGAAGATTATGTGGAAAAGGGAGATGAATTGTTTACTCTCCGTTTGCGACTACATTGTAGAATTTATCCCAACATCACATAGTTTACACAACGGAAAACCCATGGAGGTACCCACTAAAAATGTTTTATTACATTCCATATGAGTTTTATAAGTAATTGCTAGTGAATTCTGATGGTTATTATTCGAATTATTTGCAGGTAATGTCTAGCCGGCCAAGATCAGATATTTACATCAACCTTCCAGCGTTAAAGAAGCTCGATGCACTGCTCTTAGTAAGACAAACATCTCTTTCAGAAAATGAATTACCTTCACCGTCTTTGTTTTACAATTTAGAAAAGGAATAATATTGAATTTGCTAAATCTGACAATTAGCAATAACACTTGTAGGAGTCTGTGTTTTTGCATTTAGTGTTTGAGAATTTGACAAAAAAGATTTAGATATCCATACATAAAAAGACCAAAAAGAGCATTCTCATATTTGATCATGGTTTTCTGTTTAGTTTCTTTGTATTAGATCATGGTTATCGTATATTCAGCTTTTTTTGGCCAAAAAAAGAGCGGAAGCGCTCTTCGTGATATTATATTTTGTTTCTTTAACAAAATTCTCTTGCTTTATAATAGGAAATATTGGAAAGTTTCCAAGAGACAGAGTTTTGGTATGTGGAACAAGGGAGCATATCAAGTAATTCACGAACGGGGTCATTTCGAAAAATTCCTAAAGCTCAGAGGAAAGACGAGAAATGGTGGTTGCCAGTTCCTTGTATGCCCTCAGAAGGTCTCTCAGAAAAGGCTCGAAAGCATTTGAAACAAAAACGTGATTCAGCTAATCAAATCCACAAAGCTGCAATGGCCATCAATAGTAGCATTCTAGCCGAGATGGAAATCCCACATACATACATCACTTCTCTTCCTAAGGTACCACTTTTCGCAAGGGTCAAAACTAGGGGTGTCAAATGGGTCGGTTTGGGCAAGCCTGTCCTCAAATGTCTTTTTTTTTTTTTTTTTTTGGAATTTTTTATGTAATTGTGTTAAATACGACACAATAAAATTTTCTATGGAAATGATTTCTTTAGGCTTATGCATTTGATTACCTCCCAAATCACTTTCACCTGTTTGGCCCGTTACCTTTTTTATATATCCTTTTCCTAACCCATTCGACCTGTTAGAAATGAAACATAACCCAAATCGATCTTTTTGTTTGTAAATGGCTCAGAATTGTCACTTCTAGTCCAAACTGAGTCATAGACTCATAGACAATAAGATGTTATTTGCTCTTCATTAACTGATTGTCTTTTTCATTTGTTTCAGTGTGGAAGAACAAGTGTAGGCGATATAATATACAAATATATAACTTCAGGAGGGAAATTTTCACCCGAACACCTTCTTGACTCTCTCAATATAAGCTCAGAACATGAGGCGCTCGAGTTGGCTGATAGAGTTGAGGCTTCTATGTATACATGGAGACGTAAAGCCTGTGCAAGCTATTCAAAATCCTCATGGGAAATGGTTAAACAGCATGTGGCTGAGATAGAAAAGAGTGACAAGAATGTGATATTAGCTGAACGAGCTGATAGTTTGTTGTTCAGCTTAAAGCAACGGTATCCTGAACTCTCGCAAACAACACTAGACACAAGCAAGATTCATTACAACAAGGTAAATCTATAGCACTTCTCAAAATCTTATGGAACCATGAGAAGCTTTTTAAGTTGTCAAATTTCTTAAATCTTTTCGCAACATATTAAACTTTCGACTTATCAAAAACGTCTCGTTGCTCAACATTTGAAGTTATATTTGTGTAGGATGTGGGACAAGCCATATTGGAGAGCTACTCGAGGGTGTTGGAAGGTTTAGCATTCAACATTGTTGCTTGGATTGATGATGTTTTATTTGAAGATAAATCAGTGAGAAACCAAGAAACATAAGAAGATTCATAAGGCCTTGTTTTGAAGACAACTTCAATCTAGGAATTTCTTGCATTAACTATTTTGTGTTTTTTTTCAAGTAAATTACGATTATAAAGTTAGAAGTAGATGTAAAAATGTGGTTTGAATGGAGTTAACAAAAAGGTAGAAACTTATTGCATCTAGATTGATCAAGTTCATATATGAGTTACAAGTCTTTATAACCATGTTTATGTGTATAAAATTTCGATCTATAGAATATTTTTGCATGTTTAATGCTCGAAATTTTGAGAACAAACACAGTGACGAGGCGACAAGCTCAAAATGAGTTGAATCAAGACGAGCAATATATACTATGGGTCGATCAAAATGCGTATGAACCAAAATGAGTAAATTTGAATCTTTGTGTTCAAAATCTCAAACAGAACTCGAACGTTTTTGTTAGAATACTTGTAAAATATTATTATATTACAAATGTTTGTTTAAAAGAGTATTTAAGCTAAGATAAATGGGTATAAAATGTACACAGAGTAAAAAAAATTTAGGCGCCGCTACTTTTCTTGGTCTCCACTATCTACCGTCGTTAATCATAAACGTATAAAAAGTTATTACTAACTCTACAGGACAAAAAACATGTTTTTGTGGATAATAAAGCGACTTACAAGGTCGTAACATATATTTTGAGCGAATTTTAACCCATTTGATGTCTTTTTACTTATAAACTTTTGTTAACTTCACACATTTTTTTTTATTTTGTATTTTAACTTCACCCATTTGACTCGCACAAAATATTAACTCAAATACACAACTAACATTTGATTGACATGATACAGTAGCTTTTATGTAATATAACATAGTCATGGTTTATTAGGCCAGTACAATTGAATCATAGATGTAGGAGTAGTTGATACAAAGTGGTTAAGTGGAGAATTAAGAGCCGTTTTCCATAATATGATTAAAGGATGACTTTTTGGTGTATGAATTAAATAATCAAAGTAGATGGACCTCAATCACAATAATGGGCAACCACTAAAAGGACAACCAAATAAGTTAAGGAAATATAAAAGTGCAAAAGAACTAGACGTGCCCGTTAGTAACAATGTACAACCATATTTAGTTAAATATACTTAAAAGAATCTCTAGGTTCCCTTTAGACGAACTGTTATCATCACCACCTCCACCGCCATCGCCGTAACATCTATTCCCTTTCGGTGCGCGGTCCTTAGGTTTTTGCACTGGTTTGGTGGTCTGTATTCTGTACCACCAAACGGTTCGGCAACTTTTTATTTTTGTTTGTGTATGTTTGTGGGTATATTGTGGTGTATCTTTGTATAAAGACGGACATTTGTATATGTTTGATTTGGTGGTGACCGTTACACCTGTTTGATAGTGGATTTTGTGATGTGTTGAATGGTGATGTGATGTTAATGTGAAGGAGTGATTTTCATGATCATAACACTTAGCCTTAAAGAAAAGTAAACAAGAGAAAAAAACATTGGCAACCAAAAAACCAAATTATAGTTGGATGGTAAGGTGTTCTTCTTTCAATAGTTGGATCTACCATATAGTAGTTACAATTATAAGGTTTTCATCGTTGTTTTCGTGATTAAAAGCCATAGCATTTTAGAATTGTAGCTTTTTATGTCGTCTTAACGGATATTATCTCTCGAGGTGATTTTACTTGCATATAATTGTCTTTAGAAAACGATTGAAATGACAAAATATGTCTATTTGCATGATTGAATTAACGTGTCATCATTTTGTTAGTTGCCACAAAAAGACACACTTATTTACTACAGTAACAAATAAAATATCAACCCACAGTTTTACGTGTATAATTAGACATGTTTTTAACCATCCCAATTTTAAAAGAATTCCCGCCAAGATGATGGATCCTGCCGTGGTATAATTAGACATGTTTTTAAGCATCTCGACTATTTTTCTAAAAGAAATTTCGATCAACTCTTAAATATAAAGAATAAAGGAATTAACATGACAAAAATAAGCTCTTTCTATATTAAGATTATTAAACTGTAATTGAACATGGAGTGCTACATACAGACATCCTCTCTTTATATGATGTAAATAGTTACAAACTAACCTCCATTCATACAGTATACATCTTTTTTAACTATGTCAAAGTAACCAAAAATCACACAAAACACACCAAAAACCAAACCTTAAATTCCTCATTAGTTAAGAAAAACACCCGATACGATACTCGTGGGGTTACCATGAACAAGATAGATCGTCATATGGTATATCGTCTAACAAACATAAAACGGTATCATCAACCGTATCTTTAAAGATCAGTTCTTCAATCTCAATGACTATTTGACGAGACTCAGAACGCAGGTCCAGCCACATTTTTGACATGTCCAACTCGTTTCTTATGAGCTTATCCAAATCTCGAGGGTAAACCTTACAAAGACGTGACTCGAGTCTTGACCATACTTCGTTTATTAAGTCCATTCCTTTGGGAACTGGCCAAATGTTGCGTTTGATAAAGGGTGACTCGGGAATGAACCGATCACATACCTCTTCGAGACTTTCGTTAGTTGAATCGAATAGAAGCCGTTGGTCGTACTTGGCCCGACTTGAAAATGTTTCTACTTCATCGAATAAAGATGGGTCGAGGATTTGTAACGATGATATCCATCTTTTTTCGAATTCGGACCAATTTAGGTCGGATGATAGGAGCACGGCTTCGACATATTCAAACGCGGACTCCTCGGTCTCCCCTGAGTCTGTGATTCGTATTTGTTGGTCTTCAGTTTCATCGAATTGGATACAAAGTGGTTGAACCGTGGATTCGACTGAAATTTGATTGAAACAAAATAAACTAAAGTTAGCACACGACCAGAAATATGAACCGCTATAAATACAACACTTGATGGTGTACAGATAACTTCGTATTACATTCATTAATTTCTCTTATCTAAAAAATTAAGAGTGAAAGTTTTACTATGTATAGTCTCGTCTGGTTTGGATTTAGTAGATTCGTGAACAAAAGTTTTCCTATTAAGTTTCCATAAAACCAAACTGTCTGATTTCACGGTCACAATGGTTTATTTAGACTAGCACCACAAATTACATTTTATTGATGTTACTAATTTTGTCTCGCAATGTTTCACTTACATATAAATAGTATAAGATATCGTAGTTTAAAAAAACTAATCCTACATGTTGGCTAAGTTGCACGTAAATGGAGTCAATTTCTAATTTAGAACACATACTTTTTCTCAAAATTCGCGTTAAATGAACTATGTTATAAGTTGTATGAAAAATTAAGGAACAGAGTTACCATTATAATAAAGGTAATTGGTTCCTTATTTAGTTATAAACTAGTAACACAGAAAACCTTATATTTGAAAGTGTTAAAATAGGCACTCACTAATGCTAATGAGTCTGTATAAGCAACATAAGGCAATGGCTTACCGGGTCGAGAGACGGTCCTTGCAGGGCTGACATCGTCATCTGAGAAGAATGTCTCGAGAATGGATATGGGACTAGGCTTCCCAGTCCTATCTCCAGGACTAATCTCGAGTTCTTCAGTCTTGCAAGCAAGTGAAGACTCTGTACTGGATATAGAAGAAGATAACTCGTTCTCATCAGCTAAATCCTGCCCATTAACAAGAAAAAAAATATATAAATTTACTATATATATAATTCAATTTCAGAACGAGATATTAAACGAAGTTTATGACTCGAGTATCAGTTGTATCTGTGAAGCAATATATTACCGGTTCTAAACTCTCAGAAGATTGATCTTTAATAAAACCATTGGGAATGACTGAATCATGTTCGTCATCAACGCCGTTTGTAGAGACACATGGTTCACATACTTCCGTTAGTTCTTTATCATGCGAAGGTGATTTTACAACATCTTGAACCCCTGCATAAAATATATAATTTTTCAGATGACATCATTTTTTACCAGATATGAGCAGGTACAAAACCGTTTGACCTCAAAAATCAAACTATACTGTTTTTCTTTAAAAAGGAAGAGTACCTTCAGAAGTCATATCATCAGGAACTGAAACTTTCTCTTCATCGTTGTTAATAGTCGGGACAGGTTGACTTTTCTTTACAGGTCTCGTTTGTGCGCGAGGACTTATACCAGGAGAAAGAGGATTATCAATACTCTGAATCAGTTGACTTTTGTTGACCACGTGTTTCGTTTGTGAACGAGGACTTATACCAGGAGAAAGAGGATTATCGATACTTGGGAATGGTTGACTTTTGCTGACCACATGTCTTGTTTGTGCACGAGGACTTATACCAGGAGAAAGAGGGTTGTCAATAGTCGGGAATGGTTGACTTTTGTTGATATATAATCTCGTTGGTCTCCTAGGACTTGTACCAGGAGAATGGGAGTTGTAGTCTCGAAGCGACAAAAACCTCCCGAGACTTTTATGGTTAGGGAGGCTTCTCATCATTGACTCAGCATCTTCATCGCCACTCGTGAGCATTTCTGATAAATGTTTTTTAGCCTCGACATAAATGTTCGAAATCTGATTATCTGCATTTTCATTTTTTGTTTCGGATTCACGTAACTTCAAAGATCTATCCCCCGTGCTGTTAATTCTAGCAAATCTTTCGGTATAGAAATGATCTCTATTTGGGGAGCTCCATCCACCATCCGCGACCGTTTTTCCTGTTCTTTCAGTGGGTTCTGGTGCTTGTTGATCCTTTCCCATTGCATGTTTTAACCGTCTTCTAATTTCCATGAATGAAAACTGGGAACCATTTCCTTCAGTATTAGTTTCTTGATTTTCAGAAGACCCTGGTTTCAAAATGACGATTTTATCCTTTCCATTCGGTGATATTATATCTTGTGACTTGCTCCTCCTTCTGAAAAACTTTCGGTGTTTGCGGGTCACTGGTTCCTCCTGTTCTTGATCAGTTGTTGACTGTGACTTTTGGTCTTCGTTTTGTAAAGTTGACTTTTGATCATGAACGAGTTTTAAGAATAACTCTTTATTCGAACTCAACATCTGAAACATTTCTTTCGAATGAGGAATTTTGTTGTGGTCCATGTTCGTTGATTTTTCATTTAGTAATACCTCAACAGCTGCAATAAGCTTTTCTTCGACAATGGGAGAAGACCGTTTTGCCCCCTTTTCGTTCTTTTTATGATAAATTAACAAGATTTCTTTCACGAGATCTTCAAGATCATGATATTGTGAGGCTTTCTCAGCTGAAACTTGACGACTAATTGATATTTCCTGATCAAAAGATTCCTGTAATGTTTTGGATAAATTTTTTTGTTCATGACGTTTCGTTATGGAATTTAAATCTTGGTCAACAAACATCTCTTCTTCAATAAGTTCCTTCACCCTTGTCCTCGTGATATCAAGGGACGGTCGTTTTATGTTTTCACCATCCTAAGGTTCAGTAAGAAAAACATGGTAAGTTGGAACTTGTGGTACAACCATGGTTTTATAACAAAAGAAGCTACGTTTCTTATAAACATCCAATGGTTATAAATTTCAAGAAAATTTTAATAACTTAATTTTATAAAATTCTTACCTCAATGCTTGAATGCATTTCTTGGGAACTTATCGGCAGGTTGGCTTCTGGTGAAGGATATGGGGAACCTATTCAGGTCAAAAGTAGAATAACTATAAATATAATCTGCAAAACATAAATTAAACATAGACAAACCACCATATTCAAGTCTTTTACAAGCCTCTAATTGCCTATATTGTGCAAACCTTACAAGCCTATAAGAACCAACGATATACAAGCAGAGCAAAATAACAAGGTTTCCATGATTAACAAAAGCCTTACCAAGAGTATCATCGTACGTGTTTCTTCTACGATCCGAAAGCAGCCTTCTTGTGGGCCGACCTTGTCGAAAGTCAAACATATTAATTATTCCCCACATACAACCTAGCTGGTCTTTCTTTTGCCGAGCAGAACGTTGTTTTGATTTTTTTGCCATACTGAAATGAAGATTTACTAAACAATGCTCGTGTTTTTATATGCCTGATAAGAAAGAAAACGACATGAATATAAGCTCAAAGTAATAGAAAAAGAATGTGAAAACTCAACTTTTGGTAGATGCATCTTATGTTGAAAGGTATCTATCACAAGGAAATGTGATCACAACAAACATGTCTATATTGACATATTTGACTCAAGAAATGACCGATTATGATTTTAAACCATTCTATATCCTTGTAGCTAGGGAGTTGAATGGATGTGCAAAGGTGATTGGTGTTTGGTAATACTAATATGGTTCTGATTCTAAGACGACCACAATAATCACAGAAGACAAAGACTTGACTAATCTTTACTTTTAAATTTTAATCAAATTATTATGTGAATCTCAGTGATCACTTTCAGAACACATATCCAAACACCCACCTAGAGTTGGTGAAAAGTAATGAATACTAAGATTGGTGAAAGACATCATAGTGGCTTAAGTCCACCATATAAATGTGTGATCAAAACTATGATGTTATGCAAACACGAGTGACCCATTTGCTTGGCTTAGATGTGCTAACCAGCCATTGAACTATCAAAAATGCTAAAATGTAACAATGTAGCTGAAAGGAGTGCATAAAAATAGTGGCAGAGCCAAAAATCAATTATGTGGGCGAAATCTACAAATCGTTCGGTCTTTTGCAGGTACTTTACTCAACTTAGTATCTTAAATTTTTATCACCTCTATAAATAACCAAAACTGGAAAGTGGGAATAGCACTTGCAAGCACCCTAGCTTCATCAAAGTCCAGGAATGCACAAAGTTTATAAGCTCATGGTTATTCGTACAATCTTGCTAACTTCAAAATTTTCTTTTCTTTTTGAAGGTAAAATGATTGATAACATGTCAAAGACAAGTACAACAATCACAATGCTATTATGTCATTCGCTTTCAAGTTTCAACATATTTGCCAAAACATTTAAAAGAAAACATGTGAGTTGGTAGATAATAGTGACAGAACACTACAATTAGCATAAAAGAGCAAAAGACACTCGTATCTTTAATCCAACAGAAATCTTGCCTATCTCGTGTACAAATTGGTACTACACTTTTTCTATCGTTGCATCATAAAAGGAGTGTTTTGCATTGCTCAACTATTCCACGTCATGCATGTGTCTAAACAACCAAATACTTACAAAATTCAACTCTCAACATGACTCAAAATATCAAAGGATACATGCTTAAAACCTTGATCCGATATCTACAGAATACAAAGCCATGATAATAAAGCAAAGATGAGAAAGTACCTTAAATAAACAACCTTTTGATGATATCAACTAGTACAAAACAAGTTGTTCTTCAGACAAAATCAATAATTTCCAAATCCGAGTTCTTTGATTGGCAAAGAATCAACTTATTTTCCTTCTTCGCTTTTCCCCTAATTTTGGAATCCAATTACTTGAAAAACATGGTCATCAACACCTTTGATGACAAGCAAGCACGCCTTTAAATATTAATAAATCCTAAAAGGTCAAATCTTCAGCCTAAAAAAAGCCCCAAATTTTAAGGGTTTGCTTTGACCAAACTAAAAGACCTTGATTAAAGATCAAACATTCAAGAATCTAACCAAAACCTCGAAAACCCGAACTTAGTGATCACACAACAAAAGAGCTTTATAAAAAGCACAAAAACTCGAAAAATATGGAAAATGTGAAAAGGGCTTTCTTTATATGATCAAAAAAATAGACCCCATGTAGATTAGACACTTAACCAACTAATATTATTAAGTAAAAATTAGGTGCAAAGATGTGGCAGCCATTAAAAGACTGTATCAAAAGTAACAAACAACAACAACAATGGGGCAGTTGCAATGAACAAGAACAAGATCAAATCATCACACAAACACAAACACTAAATACCCAAAGATCAAACCTTTTTAACAACACCTAATGATCTTGATAATGATCCACCTAAATCAATACAAAAACAGCAAATCAAACCTTAATCCAATGTTGGTTTTTCATTTTTCTCAAGAAAATGTTATAAAGATTCAACCTTTATGCTTTTATACACCTTAACACCACTAAAAATACAAAATTTATAAAAATAAAAGATACCCAGATGGATTTAACAAAAACCAACTAAATTAGTCCCAAAAAAAATGGATTTTTTTTTGTTTTTTTTCTTTGGTATGGCAGCCATTAATGGTGAAGAACAAGAAAATGGATCTTTTTTGGTTTTGTGAGTGGGTGGGTGGTTGGGTAGGGGGGAAATTAGTGTTGAAAAATTGGGATTTGTATTTTGGTTTTGGAAAAGGAAAGTGAATTGTGGTGGTGGGCCCAATGGAATCAAGTCATGACACACATAGTAAAACACTTTAAGAAACATACATAGATGACAAAATCATGATAATGAAAGCTTTGAACAAAAGATATTCATTTAATCTGATTGTTTTGTTTATTTTTTAGTTTTTGGATGTTGGATCATTATCATTGTTATCACCATCTTCCACAAGGACACTGTCATTTCTCTCACTCTCATACAGTTATTATTAGGCTGGTAGGCAAGGGAGGTGTTTTTTCACCTGACACCTCAGCGCCACCTCAGCTTTCTCTCTTCTCTCACTTCCCTTCACCTCACTTCACCATTTAGTAGTCAAGGTTACCTCCAACTTCACCTTTCATTAAATACCCACTTTATAAAAATATACCCCACTAAATACCCCACACACACTCACACACAAAATAAAAAAAATAATAAAACAAGTGAGATGGGATAGAGAAATGGGGGTGGGCCCCCTTTTTTTTTCTTTTTCATTTGGTGAACCTTTCACCGATTCTTGTCTTAATTACCGTGCCATTTGGTGAAACAAGGGTGGTGGGCAAGGCATCACATGTGTGAAGTGGGGCCGGATGGTGAAACCATCACTCCCTTGCATACTAGTCTAGAACCCGGTTTCAAAACGGTTTTTGAGACCACCCGGTCGAACCAGGGTTTTGCAAAACACTTATCCATTACTTAAAAGTACATAATTTATTCACATTGTACGCAGGCCAATTAAAACATATCTATCAAGTAAGATACAAATCGAATTTAAAGACAAACCGGCGTTGACCTTGGGCACTTCAAACCCGGACCGGGTTGAATCCAGTTTTAAATTTGAAAGCCGTTTTTCGACCCAACCTAGCAAGTGTTGACGCCGGTTTAAATCGGGATCCATTTTTTGCTTGGCACGGTTCAACCGGTTGAACCACCCGGGTTGGAACGCCAGGTTTCAAACCATTAATGGTTAAATTTCCAAATCTTCAACTGTTTATTGTTTTTCGTTTATAACCCTTATAAACTTTTTTTTATCAATAAACTATGTGTCGCTATAAAATCCCGTTGCTATGCGCACCGGTACTCGTCTAGTAACAGGAAAAAGGTCAAAGGTGAAAGTGAGAAAAGTCCCAATAAAGTGAAAGTTGAAATGTTGAAAATGTATATAAGGGAAATATGAAAATGCATTTAATACTCTTCATTAAAACACCTCATTACTTAAAAGTAAATGATTTATTCACATTGTGTGGCAACCTAATTAAAAACATATCTAACAAAATCAAATATAACCAATTAAAAACACAGACCGGGTTGACCCGGACACTTCAAACACGACAGGTTGACCGCGGGTTTGAATTTGACCCATTTTCCGACCCAACCTAAGCCAAGTTGACCCCGGTTTAAATTCGACCCATTTTTTCGACCGGAACGGTTTCCGAACCACCCGCCGTGTCGCAACCGGGTTTCAAAACATTATGTTAAATTCCCAATTTTTCAAACTTTTATTATTTTCGTTATACCTATAAACTTTTTTTTTATCAATAAACAACTATTTGTCGCTATAAAAATCAGCGTTGCATATACACGGGTACCGTTCTAGCTAACTAATATAGTATATATAGTACTATACATATATTATATATATTATATGTATATATAATATATGATATATATATATATATATATATATATATAA
>LBNU01015880.1:66109-89282 GCA_014162995.1 Artemisia annua
TAGCTTTTTCAAGGGTTTTTCACCCTTGATTCTTCCATGTTCAATTAAAAATAAGTCTCCATTCAAATTAATCAATATGTCTATGTGTTGGTTAATTATATCTTATGCTTGTCTTTCAATTAACATGCTAGACTAGATTATTGGTTGTTGGTGTGTTATTAATTGTATTGGGTGATTGTTTATCGATATTAGGCTTAAGAAAACTGGCTAACCTCCTATACGGTAACTTGCTTGAACGTCTTAAGAAACATGAACCAATGCGTACTAGGTTTTTATAGTTGTATTTAATGCATGAGCGAATTCTAATGATCCCATGTTAGGAGCTTCTAGCAGGCTCGACATAGGAGTGAAGTAGGAGCTTATAGAGTTGGGAAAGTACGTACGCCACCCCACGAATGGTATTAAGGAATACACCCGTCATCCACGCAATTAATACACACTAACCAACCGGTAAAAGATAGTTAGGGAGTAAGGAAATCTAAGTAAACACACTTGTCTCCATATAAGTTTCACAACCACTTAGTTTTAGTTATTTTTAATTTTAATTGCAATAGTAGTTTTTGGGTTAGTTGGCTAGCAACTAATTCCGCCCACTCCTTCAAACACGAGATTTTACTTGCTTTAAAAAAATATAAAAATACAAAAATAATCATCCCTCATCCTTAGACCTATTAGAGTAGTTCTTCATACCTAACGAACACTATTCCCTGTGAGAGAACGATCAATCGCCCGTACTTACCACTACACTATACTACATCGGTCAGGTACACTGCCTGGTGGGATTGCAAGCTTCTCAAGATCCCTTGAGAGGTAAAACCTGTTGCGTGGTCGCAATCCCGCGTATCACTGAGACACACAACAAATGGTTATTGATTCACCATGTCTAATCCACATAAGAATCAACTAGTCCAGAGCAAACGGCTACTGGTAAAGACTTAACAAATTCGTTTATGGTTGATAGTTCACCAAAAACTATATGGTTATCAACTCACCATATTCCAAGTGATTAAGAGTTGGCTAGTCCATAGCAAACGGCTCATGGTAAAGACATATCAAATCCGTTGATAGCTGGTAGTTTGCTGAAAACTATNTAAAGACTTAACAAATTCGTTTATGGTTGATAGTTCACCAAAAACTATATGGTTATCAACTCACCATATTCCAAGTGATTAAGAGTTGGCTAGTCCATAGCAAACGGCTCATGGTAAAGACATATCAAATCCGTTGATAGCTGGTAGTTTGCTGAAAACTATGAAGAGAGCAGTTCAATTTACATATGTTTTATTTTACAACTGCTCTTGAAAATTTTTGTGAAAAGTTCCCACTGCTAGTTCACAGTTACCACTGCCAGTGTAATTTTTACCACTGTTGAACTAGCCGTTACAACTGTTATGTCAGTAACTAATTTTTTATCTAGTCGTTGAGAATAAACCGTTTTGTCCTTACTTATAGGGTGAATTTTTAGAAGATTATCTACTTACTTAATTTTAATTTATTCTTTTCTTTAAGATAAATCTTTTCCAAAGATAATCTTTCTTGAGCAAAATTCTCAAACCCTAATAGTATAAATCCTTTTCTCTCAATAGCCGAATTCTACATTCAATTCCTACTCACACAATCATACTTTTCTCAAAAATATACTATGGCATCATTATACTTTGCAGATGAGCACAATCAAGTGGCCTACTTGCAAAAGTCAAACGAAAAGAGTGGCCATGTTTTTCATCAGATTGTGGATTTTCTCAATACCACTCACATAAGATATGCTTTAACTCTAAACCCCACAATCTATGTCTCTCAAATCAAACAGTTTTGGAACTCTGTAGAGTCCATCACTATTGAAGATGGAGACACACATGAAACTGTGGATACTCTTAGAGCCACAGTGGATGGGGTAACCATTGATGTTACTGAATCATCCTTGAGGAGAATTCTCCAATTGAATGATCTCAATGGTATCATCACATTACTCAATCCAGATATTCATAAACATCTCTCAACAATGGGGTATGATACAACTGACAAAAAGGTTACTTTCAAAAAGAGTTGTTTTTGTCCCCATTGGAGATTTTTCATTCATACTCTTTTGCATTGCCTAAGTCCTAAGAAAACATCTTATGAACAATTCAGTTCAACTATGGCTTACCCTTTGGTTTGTTTAGCCATTGATAGGACTTTTAATTTTTCAAAGCTTATTTTTAATAGTATGAAAGGCAATGTAAGGAGTCCATATAAATTTTTGATGTATCCAAGGTTTGTGCAAGCAGTGCTAAATGAATTTCCACTACAACCCCATAAAAGAATTCACAAAACTCACTGTCTTAAGCCAAAAGTTTTTCAAAATATGGATAAGGCTTCAGATGGATGGAATGGGGAATTTAAACCACTTTTTCCTGAGATGCTTGCTAAGATTGGACAGGTACAGGGTGAAGGTGCAGCAATCCCAGTTGTACCCCAAAACACACCCACAATCACAGTTCCACCTATCAACTATACCTCCCCAGTTACTCACACATATGAGAGGAGGCAAAAACAGCCAACTCCTCCCATTACAACACAGCATGCTCCTGACCTTTTTGGTTTAGGAACAAGCAGTGGTGGTTCCAGACTTCAACCTAGTCCAACTAGGGAAGAGTCTGAACCAATGCCCCATGATTCACCTCTCCCAACAGGTAACACAGTTGGAAGTGTTGAGGGCAGTGGGCAACCAATGGAATTGATGGAACTATGTACCAAGTTGTCAAAACAGGTTGAATCTTTGGAGAAGGATTTGGCACAGACAAAGGAGGAGCATGCCAAAGAACTTAAAAGTCTGCAAGCAGAGATTCAAACCTTAAAGGAAGAAGTGCAGGGGTTGAAGCAAAAGAAAAGAACTGCAAAGATTGTAATCTCATCCCCATCCTCACCTCATGATGGTGACTCAAATGATTTTACTGAAGATTTGAGAAATTCTCCCAAACAGGGGAGGAAAACAGATGCTGAGACTAAGGGGAGGAGAATTGACTTTGAAGATGATGCAGATTTTGATTTTGATTTTGGCATCACAAATTTGGGATTTGATGAACCAATTGGAGATAGCAAAGGCACTGAGGAAGTTGATACTAAAGAAATGCCACAACAGCATACAGAGGAAAGAATTCAAACAACTGAGCTTGTGGATTCAGGTGTTCAAATTATACCTGAAACTATTCTGGATACAGCTACAAGTCAACCACAACAAGTTGTTTCCACTGCAGCACAAGGATCTTCCACTGCTAATATTTCCACTGCAGAGCAAATGGTTCCCACTGCTGGTCAGAACATTACTACTGTAGAAGAAGAAATTGAAAGAAAAAGAAAGGAGAAAGGAAAAGCAGCCATGTCTAGTGAAGAGCAACCAAGGAAGATTCCTAAAAGAGAGCAAGCTCAAATTGATCATGATGCTGAAGTTGCAAGAAAGATGAGAGAAGATGAAATTGCAATCAAGAAAAGGCAGGATGAATTAGAGATTACAAGTTTCATGGAGGCTAAAAGGTTGGATAAAATGGAAACCACTGCTCCAATGGAAGTAGATCCAATTTCCACTGTTCCACCTACTATTCTCAAAGAAAAGGCTCCAGAATTCTCTTATGTGCCAACTGAACAAGAAATTGAGTTCATGATTGCTAATGATCTAGTGGTCAAGAAGAAAGCAATTGATCTAATTGCAGATAAAACTTTAACTGAAGAACAAAGATCAGCATAGTTGACTGATTTCATACAAATGAAGAATCAACAAGCACTTCAAGATGCAATAGGCACAGTTAGAAAAGGTCAAAAGAAACCAAGACAACCAACCAAGGCACAAGTTATTTAAGTAATGAAGACATATTGTTGTCATGTTGGTGGATGGAAAATGTCTTAGTTCAAAGGAATGTGACATGATCAGATTGAAGGTATCTACTACAGAATTAAAAGACAAAATAATGATTTTATTCCAATGAATTCTGAAGAAGAAGAAAGAAGATTTCCTAAGTTCAAAAGGAAAGCTACAAATTCTGAAGAGCAAACCACTAAGAAGACAAGATTTGCTCAAGAACAAGAATCCCAATCTGAAAAACTAACTGAAGACCAGCTGAGTGCCATGATAATGATAGAAGAAGAAGTATTTTATCCAGATCCACTGCAAGTCAGACATCCTATTGTTGATTGGGAAGTTTATACTGCTAGTAATTTTGCTTCAACATGGAAGATTACAAGGTTAGGTGGTGAAACTTCATCATTCATTCAGTTTGAAGATCTGATTAAAGCATGTGATAGAAGTGATCTTGATACACTGTGGAATTTGGTTCAAGAAAGATTCAAGGCTGATAATCTTAAAGATGTGAAGGAAATGCAGCTATGGGTTGATCTAAGGAGACTTTATGAACCTAATTCTAATGATAGGTAATGGAAGTTTGAAGTTATAGGTGTGGAAACTACTTGGACATATTATGATTCATGTGAAGTTCATCATATTTCTACAAAAGCTGGAGTGGATGCATTTATGTTTGCAGAAAAGGAATACCCACCCAGAGCTGGAACTCTCACTGCAATGTTGTCAACACAAATTAGAGTTCATGAAGACACTGAGAAGGTTAGAGCTTTGATACAGAAGATACAAGATCAGTGTTCAAGAGCTATCCAAGCCTTAAGAAGAAAATGAAGTGTTTGGAAGAATTCCCCATATCCTCACGGATGCAGAATGATTAAAGAAACTTATTGATTTGCAGAGAAATCATAAGTTTAGGGGAGGATTGTTGGGAATTACACTAACAGTTACCACGTTTTTCTTATAGAAGATTCGGTCACCCCAAATATTGTTTAGCATCATGTAGCTCGTAGTATTTATCATATTAGTAAGAACGTAGTTTAGTATTAGTTAATACTTGTGGAGTCGGGTCAGGTCTTTACCCACTGTCAGTTCGATCCACAGCCTAGTAGAGGCGTTTTATTCATTGTAACTATAAATACCCCTCACCTTGCAAGGGTGAGGGTTGGACCTTTCAAGCTAATAGATACATATTTCTACCACTTTCTCTCTCTAGAAAAGGCTCCCACATTCTCTCTTTCTCTCTCTAATCCAACGATACAAAACAACCTTAGAATCATGTTTGGAACTTAATGGTTATCTTACACCTTGGAAGAAGGCTCTTGCACAGTCACTTCCTTTATGTTACTCTTCTTGTAACCATCCCTGTGTTGTTGCCTTGGACCTCTGCATTCTCTGGCAAAGTGTCCTCTCTTTCCACAGTTGTAGCACTCCACCTTGGACTTGTCATAGCCAGCAACATCTCCTGAGTTAAGAGTAATTTTCTTACCAGTCCTTTGAAAATATCTCTTAGCTTTATGCTTATCAAAGCTAACTGCCACTTTAGATCCATTGCTTCCAAATCATCATCATGTATTTGAAGCAAGTCTTTGACTTCTCCCAAACAGTCAACTAAGTCAACCAAGGGTTCCTGGTCAACTAAGTCAAGCTATGAGGGAGGAAGTGATCAATTTATGATCCGGTGTAAGCACAGTGTATCCCCGGGTCGTTATGTCCCAGCGAGATTGAAATCGTGTTTTTGAAACGTTATGGGAATGAGTGATTAGGGAATAGTAACCAGATAAAGATTTTGATTTGATTTTACACTACTGATTGCTTGGAATGATAATGGAACAGTATTAACAAATACAGAAATGCAAATAATCCTAAAAACCTAAATGCGTACTGAAAAAGTGGAAATATGCAAAAACAAACTACAGGGGGTGAAAATGCAAATTTTACAAGCTTAAAATGAAAAGAAAATTAAATTAAAAAAAAATTATTTTTTTTGATTATTTTATTATTTAAATACTAATTATTTAATAAAACTATTTAAAACTTAATTAAAATTCTATTTAAAGTAATCTAAAAAGAGTTATACTACAAATTTAAATTATAAAATTGCAAAATTTATTTCTAAAAATCTAAAATGACTTAAAAGAAATATAAAATTGAAAATATGTATTTTTGTCTTTTTGTGGGTTTAATACTAATTATATTAATTAAACTAATTTAACTAATTTAAATTACAAATTATACTAAAAATGACTTAGAAAATTATGAAATATTTGATTATTAATTAACTAATACAGGAACCTTAAAAAATTATAAAAAGTTTATAAAAACTATTATTAAACTATTTTATTAATTATTTACTTAATTATTAATTAAAAACTATTTAAACTAATTTAAATTAGAATAATAGAAAATGAACAGTAATAATTATAAAAATATTTTCTAAAATACTAAATGAATTATAAAACCTAGGAAAAATATAAAAAAGTACTAGTGATTAAAATTAAACAGTAGAGGATTTTATTTTTGGTTTTTCAATTAAAACTAATTTAACTATTTTTAATTATTATAAATACTAAATGAAAAGATAAAAATCTAAGAAAATTATTAAAAATACTACAAGTGACAGGGAACTTATGAAAATTATAAAAATGAAAATTGCTTTTTGAAAAAGCTGAGCAATAAGCCAAATGGCTTAAATAGAAGCTATCGCTATTTTTAATTTGATGTTTTTGTGATTTTTCTTTTACAAAACTATTTTAACACTAAAAATATGCAAAGTTTGTAAAAACAAAACTTTTGGTTCTTAAAAATAAGCACTATGGAATGCTTAATGGTTTAGCAGTTTGACTTTGGTCAAACAAGCTATGCAAAAGCTTGAAATAAGCCACACAGTGAACACAGATGGTAAAATGAAATATAAACAACTTAAATGATCCTAAATGAGCTTAAATCAACAAGAATACATGACATAATAAGCCAATAAGCACAAATAAGCAATCCAAAACTACCACAGATACAACAGAACTTGGGACTATCTTGCAGACCTTGTGGGGTCCACATGGTTGGTCAAAAGTCCAAGAGGTGGATAAATCCAACAAGCTGAGCTTATGGGCTTTCCAAAAAGCTAAAGCTCAAGGGGTGGGACCCACTAATGAGCTTGTGGCTAGCTTATGAAAAAGCTTGGGTATACTGATTACTCAGTATAGACAGCAAAATGGGACAAACTAAAGGCTAGTAGCAGACCTAGTAAATAAGTTTGGAAATGAAAAATAAGCACTGGATTATAAAGATGGGTTGCTTGGCTTTCCAAAAAGCCAAGAATCATGCATTGGGGCCCACTAATAAGCTCTATGGAAGCTTATGAAGATGGGTAAAAATCTGTGCACAGGGGAAAAAAATCTCACCCAGGCAACTTTGAGACCAAATTCAAATGAGCAAATGAGTTACAAACTAGATTTTTCTTTTTGAAATGTGTTAATAGGCAACAAAATAACTCAAAACAACAATTGGTTTGGATTTCCAATCTATATTGAACCCTATGGATCACAAAGAAAATCTGTCCATTTTACTGAGTATGCAATTTTGACTTTTGAGAAAACACTAAGGGTTTGACTTTTAAGAATTTTGATCCCACTCTATTGACTGATTATGATGTTTTAAGGTGTAATGAGACTAGATTAAGCTACCTTAACTATTTATGTAACTCTTTGAGTGATTAAGCAACTCAAAAATCCTAACAGATATACTTTAGTGAGATTTAAAATGAGTTTTGACTTTTTTGTTAATAACCACTGAATTTTATGACTTAGTAAAGCTAACAAGTCCTAAGGGAACATGCATTAACCACAAACAAATCCAAAAACAACTTGGAACACTACCAAGACAGCAAATCCAAACAACCTTTTAACTAAACTAATTATTGATTTTCAAAAGGTTTTACTGTTTTAACCCACAAACTTGATTCCTAATGATAAATTATGCTAACTTAAACTGATTAAAGCACAAAATCACAGATAAGTACAGTAATTACCAAAGAACTAAGAGTATGCTAGTTAAACTGTGATATTTCAATATAAGGCAACAATGAAAAATGACAAACAAGCAAAGAAGATTATGCTATAATTTGACTATATAACACTAAATAAGCACAATAAACACAAAGATAAGCAAAGTTAAGCAGTTATACAGTAAGAGTGAAAAATTGTACAAGGGGCTTACAAAGTGCAATCCAGCTAATTTCACAGAACCAAGGACCAAGAACCAACCTATAGGCCTTCCACAAGACCACTAACCCACTTCCATCCAAGATTTACAGTGCTCCAGCTGTGATCACCTTCAACCTGCAAATTTTTATTTTTCACTTAATTTTCTTGATTTTTTTTTGTGTATTTTTCTGTTTTTGATACTAGACTGAGTTTTAAGGTTTCTAAAAGCTTTTATAAGCTTTCTAGGAGCTTATGTGAGCTTAATGAGTCCAGAATAACAGCCTTTAACAACTAAAATTGGATTTAAGATTTTCAAATTTGAAATTGCAAAAACAGAATTAAGCAAAAGAAACTTGAATTGCTTGATGAAATTAGATTCTATTACGCTGAAAATGATGAGATTACACTTTGAAAACTAAAAAGTACACTAGAATTCTGAAATTTAACTAATACGACACTAATTTTAGACTAAATGACTACACACTCTTGAATGCTCCATCTTCTTCCTTAAATAGGGGTCTTCTAGGGTTTGTGATGATCTCTGAGCATTTCCCACTTGCAATCTTGACCCTTGGATCTCTAAAATTCAATCTGAGCTCTCCACGTGTTTTGGCGCCAAAAATGGTGGATGCAAATTTTGGACAATTATAGCAATTGGGGGGTGGTGGCATTTACTGCTGAGGTGAGAGGGTTAGGTGTAGTGGAGTGGGCGGTGGAGATGGGATGGAGATGGTGGGGTGGTGAGGTGATGGTTGCAGAGGCAAGTGGGAGGGAGAAGGGGAGAGGGAAGGTGGGAACGGGTCTGGTTTATTATAGAAAAGGGAAATTGGGCTTGTGTTGGGGTTTTGGGCCACAGAAAGAAAATGGGCCAAGGGAAGTTATAAAAGGGGTGTGGGTTGGACTGGTTTGGGGTTTGGATTTATGGGGCTTGGGTTTTTATTAGTAATAAGGATCCGTTTGGTTTGTAATTTTCACAAGGACCAATATTGTAATTTCTGAAAGTTGAGGGTTAGGATTTGGCAATTTTTCCATGGTTATTATAAGGACCAATCTTGCCAAACTCCAATAGTACGAGGACTTATGTTGATAAATTCCATTTTTGAATGTCTAGGGACCATTTTTGCCAACTTGTGAAACTTGAGGGACCAAACTTGTAATTTCTCCAATCTTTTCACCAAAGGATCATTTTTGCCAAAGTTTCATAATACAAGGACCATAATTGTTATTTTCCAAAAGATTTTAATCCTAGGGGCTATTTTTGACAACTTTGCAAAGTTCAGGGACTAAACATGTAAACTTTTGAAACTTTTCATCAAAGGACTAAATATGACAACTTGTGATTTTATAAGGACTTTGGTTGACTTTTCTTTCAAAATAAATGCTTAGAGACTAGATTTGATAAGTTTTGAAAGTTGAGGGACTGAAACTGCCAATTGTGCAAACTTTGTTCGTTTTTCATTTGTTTTCAAACATTTTGCATCTAAAACATATAAAACACAACCCTGGGATATTTTCAGTATTTTGATGCATATTTGGGTGTTTTTTTTGGATGTTTTGGCAGTTCATATAAGACAAAAATGATGAGTATTTACACACTCATCAGCTACTGTTTGTGTTTGGCTATTTGGATTTTTTTTTGTTTTAGAACCTTAAAAAAAATATTAAAAATAAATAAATAAATAAATAATAAAAAATTGTGGATCTTTATGTTGTTTTAGAGAAAAACACGCCTTGTTTGTTTAGAAGATTCTTTGGTGGTTGAAGTTTTAGAATCAACTTTCGTTTTCTCATATTTTCTTTTGATGTTAGTGCATAAGTTTTAGTTGTAGTTTTTTTTTCTTCAGTGTAGAGGATACTTTGGGTTATCCCATTTGTTTTAGTTGTAGAGGATACTTTGGGTTATCCCGTTTGGTTAGAATACTTTGATTTATCATATTTGGTAAGGGGTCTTTGGTTTATCCCATTTGGTCATGATACTTTGGTTTATCCTGTTTGGTACGGATACTTTGGTTTATCTAGTTTGTTGGGTGTTTATGTCTGCTGCTGCTTGAAGATGTACTTCCGATTGTTGTCGAATGTCTTCTTCATGAATTATTTATTAGTTTTACTTTATTGTTTATTAGCTTTTAATCACTAGTCCGAGCTTTCGCGATTTCGCCGCTCGGACTGCTGGGGAGTGTTAGCCATAGGGGTGAGCAAACAAAACCGAAAAAACCGAAACCGAACCGAAAACCGAAAAAACCGAACCCAAAAAACCGACCGAAACTAAAAATCGATGGTTCGGTTTTTAATTTTTCAAAAACAGAAATATACGGTTCGGTTTCGGTTTTCGTCCAAAAATCGAACCGCAAAAACCGAACCGAACCAATTTTATTATATATAATGATATGTAATTGATATAATATGAATAAATACTAAATAAATCAAATTTATAAATTCATATTCATTTTGTGAGTAGATTTATAATATATTTATCTTAACGTTTATGTTTATATGCGTGTTTTTCGTGTCATGTGTTTACTTGAGAATATATCAATAAATATATAACGATGATCATACTATGTGTATCTTCACATGCATGTGTATGTCTCATCTATATGTGTGTAATTATATAATTATGCAATATTATTATGCTTACATTGACAAGAAAAAAGTAAATAATAACCAATTTTCTATGTAATACAAGTTTGTTGGTATAAATTTGCCATGCCCAAATATAAACGGTTAGAAACCGAAAAAACCAAACTGAAACCGATGATAAACCAAAAAACCGAACCGTCAAAAACCGAACGGTTTTGGTTTTAGGTTTTATAAAAACCGAAATATTCGGTTCGGTTTCGGTTTTAGTCAAAAACCGACCCAAACCGAACCGTGCACACCCCTAGTTAGCCATATCATATCATTTGTAGTTATCCATATGTTAGTTATGATTGTCTATTGATTAGTAAGAGATTAGGATGATTAGTAAGAGATTAGCATAGTGGGTTTGCCCAAAATAGCTCCACTTATATCCCTATGAGGTGAGATCCATGACAAACCATTAGTTTTTAAAGAACAAATCACAACATCCCAACCATCCATCCTTCCTTCATCCAACGGCATATATCAGATCTGAAAATTACAAACAAGGGCAAATATATAATTCCACTTCTAACCTATAAAAGCAAAAAATTCTCATTTATTCACCCTAGTTTCTCCCTCATAAAAACACACATCCCTGGAACACGCCTCGCCGGAAAATTAACCTCCGTCGGAAAAACAACCACCGGTGAATAAGCCACCGTACAACTATAAAATAACCGTCGTTCACACAATCCACCTTCATCATCTCCGATTTAACCCCCAAAAACCGTCGTCATCATCTTCGATTTAAACTCCAAAAACCGGCATCCGTCGTCGATCCGCAACCGTTATCCACCGTATTTTTCTTTTGAATATATGCTTTTATGGATAAAAAAAATCAGTTGGTTTATATTGGTTGCATCTTATCGCTACTGATTCGAGTTTGCTAAATCTAATCTAGGGTTGATGCCTTGGAAGCCTTCAATAGTTGATTTGTGTATCGTTACAACTTCATCTCGGATTCAATTGGGTAAGATGTAATCTTTTTCTTTAGCTTCTTCTTGGTGTTGGTTTTTTTTATCATAGATGTTGACCGTTGAGTTATTGCATATTCTACAGGGTGCAACGCAAATTGTTTGATGAAATGCTTGAATGAAGAAAACCAACTTAAAATTTGACTATCCATATGATTAAAGTTGTTTTGTATGGACATTTTAATTTAAGTGTTGTCTACATACTTGATGGATGAATGGAGAAGGTTTTGCTTATGATACTACTTTGTGTTCTTTAAAAATGGTGTTATTGAAATATGAAAAACTGAAATACATTAGTTTAGCTATTGTTTCTTTGGAGTCATTGTTTTAGATAATTCTTAGTCAGGTTATTGAATATGTGTTGCCATTTTCATATTAAACATGGATTTTGTGGCGAATAAACTCTCACAATCTTAGGAATATTGAGTTGTTTTCGTCATTTTTTAGTCTATTACATCTTAAAGCAAAATGCCTTGGTGAAAAAAAAAGTTCCAAGTGTTTATATCATTAATTTGTTCCATTGGCTGCAATTTATAAAGATGGAATTATTAACATCCTCTTTGCGATTCTCAAAATCCAGGCGATGAAGTTTCCAGATGCGCACCATGTGTTTGATGAAATGTGCATGTGATAATCACACGTGATTCTGAAATAAAATCACATGTGATTCTGTAACAGATTTGATATTACACTGAATAAAATCACTTGCGATTCATCTCAAAATAACATGTGATTCATATCAAAATCACATGTGATTCATCACAAAATCACGCGTGATTCTTGTAAAAAAACTCATACGATTTTCATATCAAAATCACATGTGATTCATGTGAAAATCACTTATGATTTTCTCATGAATCACATATGATCTAGATGTATAATTGCGTAATTTTTTTGAATTATTTCGAGATGCATCAGTGGAGAGAAGCCACTTCAAGTTAGTGGAGCTAAAAAAGAAACGTGCACATAGTGGAGAGAAGACTAAGACGTGGAGAGAAGCCACTTCAAGTAGGGTGGAGCCGAAAAAGAAACGTGAACATAGTCAAGAGAAGACTAAGACACATGCAAAATAAATTTTGATTTGAATTTATTTTTTATTTTCTTTTTATGCAATGTTTATACGTGTTGTGAATTAAATTTATAGAATTCTCATTTACTTAAATGCAAATCTTTTTACTGAATGCTCATCTTTAGTATGTGTATTATGTTTGAATGTAAGACATAAGAGAGTACTCAACATTTTTATAAATTGTACAAAAAAAGAAAACATGTGATTTGTAAGAAATGTGTTATCAAATCAAGTATAAATCACATGCAAATCACATGTGATTCGTGTGTAAATCACATGTGATTCGTATGTTAAACACATGTGATTCACCTTAAAAAATAATTTGAGGTAAAATCACATGTGATTTGAGGTAAATCACATGTGATTTGCATATCAACCTGCGTAAAAGATACAACAAAGCAACAAAGAAGGATTATGGCTTGAACTTGCCTTTTTTTCAATTATGATTTTTTTAGAACAGGAGCACCTAACATCAACACATTCATATCAATCAATAATCATCACTCGTACGTAAATAAAGTACCTAAACCCTAATCATACAATAACATTTGTTGATAACGAATTCACAAGTTGAATAACCCAACACATAAAGTACCTAAAACCTTCATCTTCCCCTTGAATTTCTTTGACACCTTCTTACCGCTGACTCTCAGCGACCACTTTTACACTCTTAACAACTGCAGCTTCGTTGACAAAACTCTCTGATGCAAATCGATCAGCAAAATGATTTCCATAATATATGATTTTATCTAGACCGTAAAATGGCATAGATTCTGAGAATTCACATGTTATCGGAAAGACCTCCAGTAGTTTCCAGTAAATCCGATGGAGCTGAAAGTCCAGAAAGTGTTGCTGCAGTGTAACTCTCAACCTCGAAACTGTTCATGCTCCCAAGCTACATGCATATAGTAACCTTTAGCATAAAACAACTGACTTTTTCTAAACTCTGATAAGTCATAAGTCGATGTTATATTTCAACATTTACAACATCTGTGGTGACAATTTGGTGGTGTCTTAATCACATTAAGAAACGAATAAAGTGCACAATCATAAGTTTACTTACTCGGGAATTGGAAACATTTTTTTCTTTGTTTTTAGCCAACTATAACCCCTAATTCCTTTGCTACATTAGATAACCCCTGCACACAAACGATAAGACATGAATAAATATTGAAAACTAAACGAGTTACGACCAATTCCTTGACATTACTGTCTATCTTAGTGGGATTTATGTGTTTTCATTTGAATTTCGTTCAATGAGTGTTATGAAAATCCTATATGTCATAGCTGTGTAATTGTGGTTGTGATCTTTTTATTGCCTGCCTTTGGACCAGCAAAAGCAAAAATTAAAGATATCCATCCCTTGACATTATTAACACCTTTCTACTTTGATATTGTAAGAACCATACTGCACTTCTTGTAAAAAAAAGTTGTAGTTGATATGAAAATATAAAATATCTAAACTAGTTGGAGCCAGCATACCCACTTTATTGTTTTAGCTGGAGCAGCATACCCACTTTATTGTTTTAGCTGAAACTGAAAGACTCCTCCTTGAAAACAGGAAGGGACTTGCCAGTGAGCATGGATTCTCACAACACTTCGCCCTGCAAGAAACTCTTCCCTGCGCACAATATAATATATATTATATAAACGCTAACTTCTTGATGGAAGGAAACAGTAGCTTCAGATAAGAAATACTATTAAACAATGTAATTGATAGTTAATTAATCTTACATCTACAGGAATAGTTTCCTCCTGGCAAAAACAATACCATATCTCCAACTCGTATATCAATATGATCAAGTTATTGTCTGAAGCTGCCACTTAGCATCAAGTTTGATGGAATGACTATATGACTTTTTTAGAAATATGCAATTCGGGTTTGATTTTAATAAGTGGTCACTTGCACGAACTTGATACGCACATGTTTATCAAAGTCAACAAGCATATTAGTTAATGTGTAATGCAAAGCAATGATACTTTAATGTTCAACAAAGAGCAAAACTCATTCTGAAAACCAAGCCAAAATAAAAAAGAACATACATGTTATCTCGACAAGTCATGAACTAAGCATTTCTCTAATCGACATTTCATCAAAGACCTTTCGTGCACAACCCGAGCTTCAAACCATAGCCACACGTAACACCTAATTCACAAGTAGCTCATAATCATATAAATCAACTTACAAATACGTAAATACCTAAGAATGATGATCGGATGTGTTAGATGTACGGATTTGAGAGATCTCCCATTCAATTCGAGCTGACTCACTGATTCAATTCAATTTGGGGCGGATGTGGGGTAAATGAATGAGAAGTGAATGACCCCTGAGAAGAGTTATTGAGCTACGAAAATTACTAAAATGCCCTTCAGTTAATAATTAAAATAAAATGCGAATTAATCTGGACCGTCGGATTGAAGTTGGATGTGTGGTTGAGATGAAGCGCTTTGTTCTTTAGCAAAAACTTGTTCTGCATGGATCTTTTCTCATATCCCTATATGTATCTTTTATCTCTTGGCGGGTAATGATCATCAAATCAATAGAACATACTACCATTCTACATATTAACACGTTGAGTTTTGATACATAGACCTAATTAAATGGACATAAAAGGGGACCTACCGCATAAATCACTTGTACAGTTGCATACTGTACAAGTGATTTATGCGGTAGGTCCCCTTTTAGGTCCATTTAATTAGGTCCGTTTATCATTTTTCTAACACGTTTCTAATCTATACATGTGAAGATGATTTTTCATTTGACTTCTCGGCTTATTAACCTACAAAGTTTGAATTCATCGCCACATAAACTCAAATAATTAAAGCGCTCGTGTTCGAGGAAGCTAGCGTGTAAGCTAGCAATGTCTATTTTTGAAATTATTTGCACCAAACATGCTGATAATTCGCATTTGAGACATTTCATATTTTATTGATCTTAGCCATAAACTTTTTAGCAAGTGGACTATACCGTCCCTAGGTGGTTAGCAAGCAACGTACATTTATGTATTTAGGAGTAGTGAGTGGCATACGTGGTTGTTGTTATGCTTAATTATATGATTAAAAAGGAAAATGTGACATGTGAAGAAATAGAAGGTTCGTAATGAGCTATATTAAGGTGGTGTTTGTTTTTTGATAAAAAGTCTTAATGAGCTCTGAATAGACCCAAAGTCTGAATCGGTCAGATGTTTTTTATGAGAAGACCGTTTGTTTTTTCTTTAACAATCAGACACGGTCAGATAGCAAAACATCTAACTGGCCCAGACCTAGAAGGGCCATCTTAATGCCTCTGGTTGCCCAAAACATTCCCTCTCCACAACACCACATCTCCGAACATTTTGCTATAGCACTCCACAGCCGGCAAACACGCCGTCACTGGCCACCATTGTCGGTCCACTGCAGTCGTTGGCCTGCCATCATCACAGCCGGTCGTAACCAGTTGCAGGCCACTAAACGCAAAAGAAAAGGAAAAAAGTTGATTGGAGTTTTGGATTGAAGTTTAGATACGTGGTATTGATGCGTATATTGGAAGAGGTGCGTATTTGGGTAGATTTCCACTTGATTGGAATTTTCACAAACAAAAGAATTAAATACTTTTGAGCTTTCAAAAGTAAAGATCTGTTAAGCAAAATTAGAGTGTGGAAGCAAAAGAAAATTTAATGAAATGAAATGAAATGGTGTAACAAGGAAGAGTGGCTAGGAACAAAAGATGATATCTAAAAAGGCAACAACCTTATCTCTTTGTTTTTATAGTATAAGATGTATATTTGGACTATTTGAAAGAAAATTTTACACGTCTCATCGTCTAGCATTATTTTAACATTGTTTTGCAAGATAAATTACTAGTATATGATGTCTTTTATTATTTGTTTCATGATAATTTATGTTTCAAATGATTTATTCCATGTTTTGACATGTTTATTTTTTGTAGAAGTGAAACAGTTCAATATTTGATCATTCAGACGTTGTGATAAAAACAAACAATATTATTACGTTCAATTTCAGACATTTACGCCTCAGATTCAGATTCAGATGTGCGAATCAGATTCAGATTCAGAGCCTCTTAACAAACAAACACTACCTAAGTCAAAATTTGCAAGAAATGCTTCCAAAATACTTATTATGCAAAGAAAATTTAGTTTGTAAAATTGATGGTCACTTTGTTATAAGTAGCAGTCACACCACTTCACCAGGCTTAACGTCACATCAGCTTTCTCTCTCTCTCTTCACTCTCTATCTCAATTTTCACACCCAGTAGTCACCACTCTCTCACCTTTCATTAAAATCAGTGTTGCAAAAATCGGCCGAATCGGCCGATTAATCGGCGATTAATCGGTAATCGGCCCAGGACCTTGGAGAGAATTCCACGGAAATCGGCCGATTAATCGGCCGAGTCAAGAAAATCGGCCGATTAATCGGTAAAAAATCGCTAATCGGCCCCGGACCGCCTCAGTACTGATTCACGATTTTTGAAACATTGATTAAAATTACTACTTTTATACAAACATCCCCACTAAATATCCTACAAACACTCATAAACCAAATAATAAATAATGAAAACATAAATTGGGGACCATTTGCACGAATGCATATGTGGTGAGGACCTCTTTGGTTGCCTGGTTTGAGCTCCTCACATTTGGTTCCCAGTGGTGTCATGCGTGAGGTGAACTCCTCACGTTGCCTCACTCCCCTTTGTAGGGAGCAGTCCAAGCTTAATTTTTTTGGGACATTTTATTAAAGTATCATTTGTTATATGACTATTTTGTCATAAATATGTTATCTACCGATTCACATATATTAAATCAATAAAACAAACTTGAAGTTTTATGACAATGACAAAACATATGATATACCTTCTTGAAGATGTTGCGGCCACCACCATGAACTTGAAGCTTATCGACTTCATAGATCGTCACGTGAAGAGTACCATGGAGCAGTATCTGAGCCATTATCTATCGTGTAACATAAGGTATAGAAACAAATCAAGTTATTCACCGTGAAACTGTTTGCACAAACAAAAGGAACTCACCTGTTTGCGATATATATATATATATATATATATATATATATATATATATATATATATATATATATATATATATATATATATATATATATATATATAACCGGGTATTGAAAACCTATGTTTTATAAGATTTGCAAAAACAGGTTATCCATAGCATTTATATAACCCAATACACCTAAAACACCAAACACCCATGTCCCTATACCACAAAGTTAAGAAACACAAACACTTCCTTACGTAAACCCCCAACACCCCTAAATACCATTTCCTATTACCCCCCACGTTTAACCAGAACCAACCCTGTTTTGTAAACAACACACAATTTTTTATTAATTAACCACATCCAAACACCACCGTTTTTAAAACCATGACACCCCTGTTTTTAATTAATCACCTCCTTTTTACAAACACAGCACCCATGTTAATAAAAAGTTCTATTCTGACACATCAACACACACCTGTTACTACATGTAACCACCTAAATAACCCAACCCATGTGCTACATGTAGTAACATTTTACCATCCAAAACATCTAAAAACAAGCAGAATAACAATTTTTCATCATTCTAATAATTCTATCTTAAGCCACATAAATCGTAAAAAATAATAAACTAAATTTTTTTAACAACAATCTTATTAACTAACAGTCATGATAGAATCAATAGTCAATAACCAACAAAAAAAAATTATAACAGCCATGATAGAATCAAAGTTGAACAAATCAAAACATACAAAACTTTGATAAAACATACTGCTAATTATAACAACAAGTTGGAACCTAATTTGATAAATTTGAACCAACATGAACTTCACTTTCAACCTATCGAACCATAAACAATCGCCCAATAACATTATAATATAAAAAAAAAACAATTCAACATTGATGATCGTACCTGACATTGATCGTTTATGTTAATGGAAAAAAAAAATTTTGTTTGAAGAAGGATTTTGATTTATCGCCGCTGATATAAGATTTGGGGGTTTTGGTTGTATGTTAGATTAGTGTGTGTTTTTGTAACATATAAGTTGAATATCGGTGGCCCATTATTTGCAAGTTGCTATGTGGATCATCTTATCACGCAAGCAAAATTTTAAAAAAAAATCCCTTTTTTTTAGCCATTGCAGTTAATGAGAGTGGTATCACTCTAAAATGGCCTTTTTACCCTTTTTTAACATAAAATGTTTCCAGGAAAAGAGATCCATTAATCACAAAAAATGCCAGTTTTGCATTAAGAATGTTGCACACTCTCCTTTATTTACGTAGTACATAAGTGGTTCTCGCAAGTTCTTGCATAAAATGGTTTTCGTAAGGAAAAACCCCCGTATAATATATACGTATATTAATATATATATAATAAATTATATATATAAAATATAATATATTATATATATACGGTATATATATATATATTTATATATAATATATATATACGTATATAATGTATATATATAATATATATATACGGTAATAAATATATATATATATACTAATATAGTATATATTATATATACGTATATATTATAAATAATATATTATATATATATATATATATATATATATATATATATATACTATATATATAGTATATATAACTATAATATATATATATATACATATATAGTATATTATATATATATATATATATAATAATATATATATACATATAATATATATATATAATATATAATATAATATTATATATATATATATAAATACTATATATGTATATATATATACGTATATATATATATATATACGTATGTATATATATATATATACGTATATATATATATATATATATATATATATATATATATATATATATATATATATATATATATATATATAGTGTAACTTTCAAACGAGAACCATTTTAACTGCAAGAACTGCGAGAACTAATCTTGTCCAATCAGAATTTAGTAAATTGATTTTCTTTTATTCTATTTTATTAAAATCGTAGGGGTATATCTGTAATTTGCCAATGTTTCATTAAACATGATTTTATTCATTAATCCTTATGTTTTTCAAATTCAGAAATCCCTACAAACATGGAATAGATTTGATATACGGTTTAATTTCTTGTGTACCATACGGTTTCAATTATTTTTCCAGATCTGCTTTTCCATTTGTATGAAACAAACCCTAAATCAATTTAAACATCATATCAAACACACAATTTTTTACACATTTCGCAAAATTAATCATGGAAAACATATTTGAAGGACAAGATGAAGAAATTAACGACATTGAAGACCAGAATAATCAATTACTTGTGTTACCTGATCAAGCATTTAATTCTGATTATAATGAACATGATCAAGACGTGAACATTGGTATTATTTAGATTTACTGTTATTCACAAATTTTTATATTACTAGAATCATTCCTTTACGTGAACATTGGTATTATAAGTTGTGTTTTCTCGTTTTTTGAGTTGTATTAGGGTTTGTTCATGTAGAAAATATTTTTCATAACCTGTTTTTGTTTATTTTTTGAAAATAGTTCACATAACCTGTTTTTCCCATGTTTAGAAAATAGTTTGCAACTTTTTCCCATGTTATTATTGTATGTGCATGTATGTTATTTAGTGTGTCCATGTTGGTTTTTTATCATATTTTTTCATGTTTTAGGGTTTGATCCTTTGTTGTGTTATTCTTTTAAACCTGTTGTGTTGTTGTTTTATTTTATGTTGTTGCATGTTATTTTGTTATCCATTACAACATTCGTTACTGATTGCTTGTTTTTGTGTAGATTCTAATGATGTCGATATTTATGAGATTGATTTGGAGTGTATTCCCACACCCCATGGTGGTAGATATTGGGTTCCTGATGTTCCTGTGAATGAGAAGCCTAAAGAGGGTGCTGAATTTGCATCAAATACAATATATTAGTATTTAATTTTTGATACTTTTTGGATATTTTCTATATTCATATTATGTTCTTGTGTTTTTTTAATTTCATGTTCTTACTTAATAAACATACATGTTCTGAATTAGTAAACATACATGTTCACAGATAACATACATGTTTCTAGTCCTATAAAATAACACACTTGGATGTTTTTAACACTACAACTTCACATACTTAGTACACATACATTTTATAACTTAGTAAACATGAATGTTCACATAAAATATATATGTTTTCATACTATAAACTCGCTAAAATGGAATTAATGTCATGTATGTGTACTATATAAAAAACCTGTATGAATAACATATATGTTATTATTCCTATAAAATAACTTATAAGAAAAACCATGTAGGTTTTTACCCTATCACTTACAAAAATGTGTTTTTTCACCATACAACTTATTAAGAATACCATATAAACATTCATGTTTATAAGAAACATGTATGTTTTTCTATTACATTCATTCACTAACATTTATGCATGAAGAAAATTGCCAGCATAAACCCATGATTTTATACACCATAAAATCTATTGTTTAGATATGTTTCTAACAAAATAAACCATAAACCCATAAACACCTTCCTAAACAAGTCATAACGTATATGCATTCAAATGTTTCATGCATATCTGTTTCTAACAAAATCAACCAGAAAACAAATGTTTCTAACAAATAATAAAATATATGCATTAAAGTGTTTCATGCAGATATTTCCATTCAAACACCCCTTAATGTGACTTTCTTTTTCCTAGCATCAGCATTCCCAGCTCGAAATTTCATCATATCTGCGACAATTTTATCCTTCTTCATGTTGCAATCTGAAAGCAATAGTCTAGCGGCATGCTTCTTTCTCAATTTTCCCAACTGGTTTGTTTGCTTCCTACCTTCATCCTCTATTCCGCAATCCCACCTTAGTATATTCATCCCCATGTAATCCTCCATGTACCGCATAACGAATACGCCACAATCTTTTGGCCTTCTATCAGTTTGCCAATGAAACTCCCCACGAGTTATTTCACTTTTCACTATTTCATCGGCTTTTTCATCATTCCTGCTTTTCATGAAGTTTCCAAATTTCGTTTGCTGCAATCATTAACGTTCCAATAAGTTGAATTTCATAAACAAATCAACAACACGTATGATAATTAGTCAATCATTAATGTACATACCAGGATTGTCGCAACTCTCATGCATTCTGTATTGGTAGGATTCTGTACTTTCTTGTTATCAAACACCATAACCGCCGGTTTCTTTATATTAAAGCAGACAACGAACTTATGTTCACCATTACTAACCGGTATGAAAACCTATGTTTTTTATAAGATTGCCAAAAACAGGTTATCCATAGCATTTTATATAACCCAATACACCTAAACACACCTAAACACCCATGTCCCTATACCACAATAGTTAAGAAACACAAACACTTCCTTACGTATAACCAACACCCCTAAACACCCATGTTCCTATTACCCCCCACTGTTTTTTAACCAGAACACCCCTGTTTTGTAAACAACAACACAATTTTTATTAATTAACCACATCCAAACACACCTGTTTTTAAACCATGACACCCCTGTTTTTAATTAATCACCTCCTTTTTACAAACACAGCACCCATGTTAATAAAAATCTATCTTGATCACATCAACACACACCTGTTACTACATTGTACCACCTAAATAAACACCCATGTTGCTACATTGTTAGTACATTTTACATCCAAACATTCTAAACAAGCAGAATAACAATTTGTTCATCATTCTAATAATCTATCTTAAGCACATAAATCGTAAAAATAATAAACTAAATTTTTTTAACAACAATCTTATTAACTAACAGTCATGATAGAATCAATAGTCAATAACCTAACAAAAAAATTATTAACAGCCATGATAGAATCAAAAGTTGAACAAATCAAACATACAAACTTTGATAAACATACTGCTAATTATAACAACAATGTTAGAAACCTAATTGATAATTGTAACACACATGAATTCACTTTCACCTATCGAACCATAAACAATCGCCAATAACAATATAATATAAAAAAAACAATCAAACATTGATGATCGTACCTGACATTGATCGTTTATGTTAATTGAAAAAAAAAATTTTGTTTGAAGAAGGATTTTGATTATCGCCGCTGATATAAGATTTGGGGGTTTTGGTTTGTATGTTAGATTAGTGTGTGTTTTTGTAACATATAATTGAATATCGGTGCTCCTATTATTTGCAAGTTGCTATGTGATCATTATCACGCAGCAAAATTTTAAAAAAATCCCTTTTTTTAGCATGCAGTTAATGAGAGTGTATCATCTAAAATGCCCTTTTTACCCTTTACATAAATGTTTCCAGGAAAAGAGGAGTCCATTAATCACAAAAATGCCATTTTGCATTAAAATGTTGCACACTCTCCTTTATTAGTAGTACATAAGTGGTTCTCGCAGTTCTTGCATTTAAAATGGTTTTCGTAAGAAAGCCCCCCTATATATATATACGTATATATATATATATACGTATATATATATATATATATA
>LBNU01015880.1:89300-100976 GCA_014162995.1 Artemisia annua
CACCCCCGCCGAGGACCTTCTAATAAAAATTTTTGTACATTCGCAACACACTTCTATAACAAAGAAAAAACATATAGTGAAATATTTTTTTTCCAAAAAAAAAAAATCGAAAAAATTTTCTAAAAAATTTTATGATAAAAAATTCGAAAAAATTTATAAAAAAAATTTTGACTGAAAATTTTTTTTTCCAAAAAAAAAAGAAAATCGAAAAACAATTTCTAATAAAATTTTTCTTAAATCGAAAAATTAAATTTTTTTTTGACGAAATTTTTTCTAAAACATCGCACAAAAATATAATATATAAATTTTTTTTAATTCGAAAAATTTCTAATTATTTTTTTGACGAATTGTCAGAGTATTGGAATAATTAAAGATGTATATACATCTATATAACATACCATATTACTTATATATTAAATATGGTTAATATATATAATATAATACTATATATATAATACATATAATATATATATTATATATATATACATACATATATATAATATATATAGTATATCGATAATACGTATATATATAGTTATATAATATACGTATATTATACGTATATATATACGTATATATATATACTCTATATATACGTGTTATGATATATATATATATATATATATATATTATATATATATACTATATATATATATACTATATTATATATACTATATATATATATATATATATACTACATATAGGTATATTATATAGGTCATATATACGTATATAATATATGTATGTATATACCATATCTAATATTACTGTGTATATACTATATATATCCCATATATATTATATATACCTATACTACATATATATATACTATAATACGTATTATATATATATGTATATATATTGTATACATATATATGTATATAATATATATATATATATACTATATATATATATATATATATATATATATATATTACTTATATATATATATTTACTATATATATATATATATATACTATATTATATATATATATATATATATATATATATATATATATATATTTATATATATATATATATATGTATTTATATATATATATATAATATTATATTATATATTATATATATATATTATATGTATATATATATTATTATATATATATATATATATAATATACTATATATGTATATATATATATATTATAGTTATATATACTATATATATAGTATATATATATATATATATATATATATATATATATATAATATATTATTTATAATATATACGTATATATAATATATACTATATTAGTATATATATATATATTTATTACCGTATATATATATTATATATATACATTATATACGGAGCAAGGACTAAATTTGGAAACTGACTTAACGAGCAAGGACTAACGGTGCAACTGACTTAACGAGCCTTAGGTTAAAGGACTAACGGTGCAACGTACTTAACGACTAATGCTGACTAGGCATGAAAATTGGACTAAAAGTGAAGTCCACGTGGACTTTTGGACTGTTTTTGAACGTTTTTTGAATTTTGGACCAAAAGTGAGATTTTGATACAACCACAAGGACCAAAAATGTAGTTTACTCTTTGGACTATTTGAAAGAAAATTTTACACTATCTCATCGTCTAGCATTATTTTAACATTGTTTTGCAAGATAAATTACTATATGATGTCTTTTATTATTTGTTTCATGATAATTTATGTTTCAAATGATTTATTCCATGGTTTGACATGTTTATTTTTTGTAGAAGTGAAACAGTTCAATATTTGATCATTCAGACGTTGTGATAAAAACAAACAATATTATTACGTTCAGATTCAGACATTTACGCCTCAGATTCAGATTCAGATGTGCGAATCAGATTCAGATTCAGAGCCTCATAACAAACAAACACTACCTAAGTTTTGACTAAGTTTATATTTTTCTTCAATTAAGAGGATGTCATTTAGAGCCAACTCCTTTGCATGTTGTTTTCTAATTATTTATCACCCACTGTTGCGCAGGGATGTTGATCTGGTCTATTTTCGGGTTAGTTTTCAGAGTTGCAAACCCCAATATAAGAAAATCCAATTCAAACTCATAAATTAATGAATTGAGTGTACGTGTAATTACATGTTGGCCTCTCCGCCCTATTGCCACAACGTTAATTAGTTTAATGACACATGCTGATAAAACTATTACATACGAGCTAGAGAGAGCCTCATAAATCTTTATCGATGTACATATATATGGTAGATTGTTCATAACATTAAGGGTCTGTTTGGTTTGTAAGTGGGATTGAAATTAGATTTGGATTTGAGAAAGGTTTGAAAGAAATTGGATTTAAGTATAGGTTTGAATTAAATGAGGAGAGAGAAAAATAAAATAAATAAAATATTAAAAAATAAGGATTATTTTAATTTAAACAAAGAAAGAAACAAAAATGGCAGTGGAAATTTTATGGAAAGTAGTACCAAAAATTGTAGCATGTTAGTGATGTGGGACCTATTTGTAAGAAAGAAATTGTGATACCAACCTCCTTACCCTGGTATCAAGTTAAAGGGCATCCGTACAAAATTTTATTAATGATTCCATTGAATATATTTACCAAACATTTGTTTTGTGTCATTTCATACTAAAACCCATACTAAAAGTGTCAAACAAACAGCACCTAAGGCCATTAGGGTTAATTGATATACCTAAAGCTAGGCTTATTGCGATTTACTGTATATGATAAGTTAATCGGATGGACTGTTAATAAAAACCTCGCACTACTACTCTGAAGTAGGGCTGAGCACCGAAGGTTCAAAACCGAACCGGACCGACGAAACCGACCGAACTGACGTAAACCGAACCGGACCGACGGCCCGTCGGTTCGGTTTCGGTTCCGGTCTTTCATAAAATTCGGTTTCGGGTCGGTTCGATTCGGTCCGGTTCGGCCCAAAACCGACAAAAAACATGCCAAAATACACGTAGACCGACAAAACCGAACCGAACCGACGAAAACTGAACCGACCCGACGGCCCGTCGGTTCGGTTTCGGTTCCGGTTTTTCATGAAATTCGGTTCTCGGTTTTTTCGGGTCGGTTCCGACCCGATGCTCAGACCTACTCTGAAGTGCCGAGGCAATGGATTATCAATAAAATTCAATTTTTTTATTGTAATATTTGGGGTGCATGGTCAGCACGTCAAAAATGCAAGGAATCTTCCAATCTTCCACGTTGTTGTTAGAGAAATCTATATGATAAAATTGATAATTAAAAATGTGACCACATGATATATTATATTCACATGTTTCACGATAGAAACAAAATAATACCTGTATATAAAACAAGATAAGTTTGAGAATCTAGTATCAAATTTTCTGTATAAATATACGCCATACTGTGAAGGAAAAAAAAATCATTTAAGACTAATAATATTTTATTTTATTTTATTATTATTATTTTTTTCTTTCTTTACGAAACAATTTCACCCACTCATTTTACAAACAAACAAATAAATAAATAAATAAGTTAATTGATATTTTTAAATTAAAACCCACTTGCACCATCTCCTTTTTAAAAGTACATATCTCATGAAGCGTAAATCGTTATCATACATAGATTACGCCATCGTGACAAACATTTAGTTATCTTTTAATAGAAAGTCACTAATTTCGACAAATTTATATTTTTTTGGATTTTTTTTGTTTTTTTTGGGTTTTTTATATAGTATTTTGCTTGATATATCAGATGTGGTATAACATTAATCTGCAAGTTCGAACACTCAACATGCTGTCATAAAATGAACATAAGTATTTGTGTAGAACTATAACTCATTCCTCGTTTTTGACATTGAAAAATACCCTTCCTTAGCTTTGCAACCATTTTTGAACCTCCTCATCGTTTTATAGTCCAACTCACTTGATGTATCATATGTGATATAACACTAATCTATAAGTTCGAACATGCAACATACTGTCGTAAAATGAGCATAAATATTTGTATAAACTCCAAAAGATTCAACAATTTTTAATTGCAAAATAGATAACTGTAGCTTTCCAACCATATTTTTGAACCTCTAAATTAATACGGTTAATTAATAGAAGTTGGAAAAATAAAGAAGACAATTTGATCTTCAAACTCGCTTGATATATCACATGTGATATAACACTAATTTGGAAGTTTGAACACTCAAAGTGTTTTCGTAAAATGGGAAAAAGTATTTGTATACAGCTCCAAAAGATTCACTATTTTTTGCACCAAAAAATAATACTTATGTCCATTTTACAACTGCATGTCCAGTCTTCGAATCTACAAATTAGTATTTTATCCAACTTGAATAAAAGAATCATATATTTTATCCAACTTCTATAAATACATTTTATTGATTTAGAAGTTAACAAAATGTATGTGATATATGGTCAAAAGCTATGGAAAAAATGATGAATCATTTGGAGTTCTACACAAATACTTATGCCCATTTTACGATAACATGTTCAGTGCTTGAACTTATTATTGTTATATCACATGTGACATATGATGCAAACTCATTTACCAAAAAAAATAATTAAAAAAAAAAGAGAGAAAGAATTATCGAAAGTATATGAAATTGCCCATTTATTGAAAGAGTTAAATACTTGCCGTGATCGTGTAATTTCCTTGAATTAACAGTTTTGGAAATATATTATTTTCAAAAAAAAAAATGACATAAGTGAGTTTTAATTAAAAATGAAAAGGTGAGATGAGATGAAAGTGGTTGTTTTATTTATTTAAAAGTGAGCGGCAAGTATTAGTCTTTCAATCTTCATATTTGATCCGGGGGTGGCAGTCATGATTCCATGTCTCCTTCATGCCTCATCACCCATCAATAATATCCTGCCACCTCATTCCATGCCTCTTTCATATCTCACCATACCTTTTTAATGGTAACCATGATTCCATGACTCACCTAATTTTATTTTTTATTTTTTATATTCATAATTATATTAAACAATTTAATAAAAACAAAATGTTAAATAATCGCTTTAAATAACACATGCCAAACACCTCCTGCCTAGTGCTTGATTGCTTATACATATCTCCTATCTCCATATCAACAGATCCAAAAACACCACTTTATTAAACATTCATAAACTTATCAACACAATCTGATAAATTCTGTGTAATAAACCTTTAAAAAGTAAAAACACAAAAACATGGGATTCAAAGAATCCAACAACAACAACAACAATCCTTCAAAAGCAAGTTCATCATCACACACATTAATCCTACCAAATGAAACAACCCCACTTATAAAAAAATCCCACAAATCATCCCACTTCAAAACATTTGCAAATGTTTTCATAGCCATAGTTGGTGCAGGTGTTTTAGGTCTACCCTACACTTTCAAGAAAACAGGTTATGCTACTGGAATCATAACTGTATTTGCTGTTGCTTATATAAAGTAAGGGGATTTTTTTTTTTTTTTGGTTTGAAAGCCCAACGGTACAATTTCTAGCCGTTGAACGGCTATAATTTTGCTTCCCATCTCCATGATTCAACGGCAATACATGCCGAGCTTGTTCATGCCGACTCCATGCCGAGCTTGTGGCATCGGTGTTGCCGAGCGGCATGGAGCATGCCGAGACTCCATGCCGAGCCACTGCCACAATAACTCACGTCTGCCAATACAATAGTTATGTGAAATAGTTCGTACCAATAATGAAGCGGTATAACTTTAATTAGAACATATTAAGTTCATGTTATATACCTTTCGAAAACTCGTAAATGATGTATTACTATTTGTTCTTTACGCCATCTAATTACACAGCCAAGGGCGGACCAAAAGGGTTTTCGGGATTCACTAGAACTCTTTGAATTTTTGTCTTGTAGTGCAATATTTTTGACAAAAACCTTTATTATTCCGAAATGAAACCGACCTCTAAATTTTGAGATTTGTTTTTGTTTAGTTAGTTGTTTGTATTATCGTAAAAAAAAAATGCAAAACCGATCACTTATAACCTGTGTCCGCCTCTGCTTACGAACTATCCCACACATTGTGCTTATCCGATAAATCCAAGTAAACATGGGAGTACTAGACCTGTAGGCCACAAGAGTTTTTTAATGGGCCAGTTGGCTTTTCGTTGGTATTCAATTTGGTCTGTTCATGTGCTAGTGGGTCTCAGGCTTCTTCGATTTGGCCCAATCATTAACAAACTTGGACTACTCTGGCTTGTTTGTTGTTAAACGTAGGAATGACAAACTTATCCTCCCCCACTGCCAGTCCGTCCACACTATTGGTATCGTTACTTATGCTAACTGTTAATGGTCTCGAACCTAGATATAGCGCATTTGCTACATCGAGTTTTGCTATCATACTTACGGGAGTGCTCGTCTGCAACGACACGAGTACAGACACGTGTACTGTTCGTAATGGAGACCTTTACCTATGGTTTTGTTGTGACCTGATTCGATCTCGATTGCAATTTATTACTTCATATTTGTGTTTTTGTCCTCATCTTACCAAAATCTTATGTATACTCATCTGGAGCTCGTACCATAGAACTGTAAATGGAAAAGAAAGATAAAGGTCGTGTAAAGTGTGTCACAATAATGCAATCTTTTAATACATGAATGGATACTACACAAGCAAAGGCTATATATAGTTATCATTAACTCAGTCGATAAACAGTGCAGAAAATGATATAATGAGGTGAGGTGCCAAAAAAGGAGATGTTAAAAGCCAACAATGCTATGGCGTATGATTGTTATATATAGAAGCAGATTAAACAAGGGTTATTAGAGATATGGTTAGTTGACCGAACTTGTATAGTTGATTTAGGCCAAGTAACCTATCATGCTACATAAGGGGTAACACACTCTAACACGCACACAGCCAAATCCACCCAATCTAAGTTCTTGTCGTAGAACAAATTAATATGTATAGTGTAATCTAATTATTGTTTCTTTTATGTGTTTAATTTACTGGGTAGGCTTTATAAACATGCTATATGTACTTTAGATTCTTTAATGTTGGCAAAATATTAAAATTGCAACCCCTATTCATGAAGAATTGGGCCAACACTACTTTTAAAATCTTACCTCTTGACAGGTAAGTTATAATGAAGAGAATAATGAACCCTATTAATTAAATCCCGAATGGTGCGTATTTGTTCCTTCGACGAGTCTTTTTTGTTTGTGTTTAATAGATTAGTTTATGGGTATTCATGGATCTTTGTTCTAGCGACAAAAAGAAAAGAACGAAACAAGCAGGGACGGAACACCGAGACAAAACGACCATGCACTTAAGAATAACTTCAAACAATAGCTACCAACACAAGTTTTAGGTACCGGGTGTATTTAGGAAAATCGAGGTTTGTTGTAACAAAATTAATACTATGCAAAAAATCCATGGGGTCCGGGACCCCCCGGGAACACCCCCTGGTCCGTCACTGCAAACAAGTTAGAGCACTGTTAGTAGTTTATAGAGCGGGAGTTACGGTGGTGCATGGCCACCAGCCAAAAAAGGCCGACGAGCGACGGTACCGTCGTTCGCTGCCGATCCAGCCCTCGTGCCGTCCCATCGCGCAGCGCATCGAAGTTTTTTTTTTTTCTTTTTTTTTCTTTTTTTTTTTTTTTTTTTTCCTTGGCTGGCAACGGCTAGTTTTTCTGAAAATGGAGCATGGTTCCAAAAGGTATATAACCGTTTTTCTTAAGATTTAAAAATAATAATAATAAATAAATAAATAAATAAATAAATAAATAAATAAATAAATAAACTTTAATTTCATTAATAAAAACGTAAACATTACATAAACAAAATACATTACGATACAAACATTACATAAACGTAAACATTGACAATACATAACATAAAACACCATTACGGCTGGTGTGCTTCCCATGGATGTGTGTTTCTCAGAATGCACGATCAACCGGTGAACAATCCACCGGCAAACAACCCACCACAAAACCAACCCAATGCACGTGCGTTGACTGCTGAAGAACTGTATGAGCAAGATATGCAAGAAGTGTTACGTGCTGAAGCAGAGGAAGAAGATGAGAGAAGAGCTCGTGAGGAGCACTTACGAGCTAAACAGGCTCGGAGAAACGCTCGTTGTGCTTGGCGAATAGAAAATGGAATAGACCGTGTGCCAACGAGTGAGGACGATTCGAGTGCTTCGAGTCACGAGGGCTATGTGTCGGATGATTCGTTTTATTGATTCGTAGTTTAGTTTAATCGTAATACTTCTTATGGGTTTTAATTTCCGTTTCTTAGTTTAATATGTAATGTGCGTTTTTAATATTAATGAATTTTATTTTAGTTTATATTGTGTGTATTTTAATTTTTGTAAAAAAAAAATAAATAAATAAAAAAAAAATGGCCGACGGCACCAGAAATTCTGGTGCCAACGGATACCCCTAAAATGTGGTGCCGTGGAGATTTTTGCTGACGTGGCAGCAACTTTTTCCCACGGCACGAGCCCAACGGCTCAACGGTACCAAATGCTCTTAATACATTTCATGAGGATTTGAAATGTGCTTTGTGTAACAAGTGTCCTGATTCTCATTCCCATCTTTTCTTTTCCTGTGATTATGCCCAAGTACGTTATATGGAAAGAGATTCAGAAGCTGCTCAATGTTAAACTTTCATCTAGCTGGAATCAAATAATTGAGGAACTCATTAGATTGCCAGCTAATAAAAACATATGGAGTGTTCTAAGAAGGCTTGTGTGTGGAGCAGCTGTTTACTTCATATGGCAAGAGAGGAATAATAGAATGTTTAAGGGGGAAAAAAGGGATGGAAAGACTGTGTTGAATGCTATTAAAGAAGTTGTTAGTATGAAGATGATGGGAATTACTGTCAAAGAATCTGTAACTGTCAAAGAAGTTGAGGCAATTTGGAGTTTAAAGCTGAAGAGGAATTAATAGTAATTGTCTGTGTTGATAGTAAGATGTATAGTTTTCGTCAGTATACTTTAGTTGGTATTGTTGTTTCAGAATAACTAGTGAATGGCTTTGATTTTAGTAGGCTTTTTATCTTCAGCTCCAAATAAGTAATGCATGGGTTTGTCTTTGCATTACTTTGCAGCTTGTAATTTTTGTGATTAATATAAAGTTCTCCTTCACAAAAAAAAAAAATAAATAATAATAAAAATAAAAAAAATACAATTGTGATAAGGTATGTATGAAAATTATATGATCTGATATGATAGTCCATTTCCATGGTTTTTTAATACCAAACTAAAGGATGATTTTCTCTTAATTTTATGTAGTTATTACTACTAAACAAGCAATTTACCAAATTTCTCTAGTATTTCATTTTGCTAATTTTTTTTCTTTGCTTCATTTCATTTCACTGATTATCTCTACCAAAAGTGCTCGCGCGCCTTTGCAACAAACTATCATCGCTTGTACATAAGGATGAATACGTAGAAATGTATGCATGCTTTCATTGTTTCTCTAGATCATACTTCTAATCCGCAATTTTATCACTCGACCTCTATTTGTATTTTATTTAAAACAAAAGGAGGCCGGCCAAGAAGGAGAGACCTCTTACTTATGAAGTATCGTGTAATAGTATAAGTTTGGGTTGTCCCTTTTATAGCATTAGGTGGAGAATTAGGACTAAGAGTAACAGTTCATGTAGTATTTAGTTTATAGACGCATTCATCGAATCTCACCAACTCATTCAACCCTTGGATTTCAAGCCTTAATTTTAGAAGTACATGTACTTCTCGCGTTCAAATGTGTGCATTAGTGGTTTTTAGGAATCATTTTACATGAACTGATACCGGAATTTGTCATCAATCTGATCCATATTAGATATAATGAAATTCTTTCTTTTCCATATATGCTCCATTCTAGTAGGTACATGAATTCAATCTAGAGTTTTTCATTTAATTTAACACAAGATGTGGAAGTCCCTACATTTTTGTATAGCATACACTTAGCTGTTCGCTACATGGATTCAATGCAATAATTGCTTTATGTATGTGTGTATAAGTTTTCTTTTTCATTTATGTTAGCAATGGCAAAGTGGTAGAAAATGGCATATGCTACAGTAAAGGGTCCGTAGATACTTATGATGAAAGATTGAAAGTTCAAGTAAGACAACCACAAAGTACCAATTTCTGTAATTGTGTAACCTTCTGTCACCATTTGAGCATGAATCAAGAACCACCCATGCTACTTCTTTCCAAAATTAAAATCAACAAAGAAACAAAATTATTACAGTTAAGCTTGAATATGAAAGAACGATAAGAGATGCCCCCACTGCTACTTAAAAAAATATATTTCATAAAAGACACCACTTTTTGTTCTTAGCTTGAATTTGGTTACATGGGTTGTCATTGTAGTAGCATTTTATCATTGTCCTTACTCCAAGGACCACCTCCATTTCCCTTTTATTCTTTTCCTTCACATATTTATATATTTACACGCGCACACATACATACATATAGGATTGGGATGAAGTGAGATTATATAAATATATAAAAAACAGTATTAGCCAATTATATGAATTTTAAGGTCCCAAAAAAATTTTCCTTTAACAATTATATCCATGTATACACATATTTTTCACGAAAATATATATATATATATATATATATATATATATATATATATATATATATATATATATATATATATATATATATATATATATATATATATATATATATATATATATATATATATATAGGCAAAGGATCACGTGCGGATTTTTTACTTTTTTTAATTTTTCAGATTTTTCTGAGCACTTTTTTTGTTTTTGATTATGAGTCCTACGATGATATTTAGGATATTATGAGTTCTACCGTGATATTAACGATTTTACTTAAAAAGTTACGTTGATATTAGTAAAAAAACTTAATATCACTGTTTTTTTATTACGATATTAAGAAATAGTTACGGTGGTATTAAAAAAAATTAACTTTGATATTAAGAAAGCATGATAATTACTATGATATTAACAATTTTATTATAAAAATGTATTTTGATTATAAGACTAACATTGATATTATAAGACATTAAGTGATATTAAGTTTTATACTTGTAAAACCAACAGTGGAACAAAAAAAGAAAAGGTGATATTAGTAAAAAACTTAATATCATCATTCATACAAAAGTGATATTAATAATTAAAAAAAGGATATTATGTGATATCAAGATCTGATCTTGAATTTTTTCCAAAAGTCAAAATCAGACGCTAATATCACATTACCTTTAACGATGAAAACGATTTTTTTTTTGAAATTTTTTTCAGCGATTCTTAATTATTTGTTGTCCTCTTTATTTTTTTAATTTTTTCAGATTTTTTTTCAGAAAAAAACTAATATGATAGTAAAGATTTTTAAAAAAGACGGGATAGTTACGATATTGCCACTCCGCCTTTTTCAGATGGTTGACTAGATGGAGGGCTGAGATTCATCCGTACCATCCGCACTAAAAGCCAAAAATGTACCTGATCCCTTCCCTATATATATATATATCTCTCAACCTATATATAGCACAAGTGTGATTGCTATTTTTGGATGCAAAAACTCTCCCAAAATTCTAAAAGAATGACACGTGGAAACATCACTACTTTTAGTAAGATTTCAAAAAAAAATTTCAACAAATTCGGGAGAAACACAAGGAGGTAAATTAGGGAGGTTAATTAAGAGTGAAAATCCCTTAAAATAAGGAAAATATATATGTGGAAATGATATGTGTGCAAATAATTCAAGCAAATAGGAATTTGA
>LBNU01015880.1:101911-114482 GCA_014162995.1 Artemisia annua
ACATTTTTTTTAATTCACTTTTGTTCACGTTTTTTCTTGTTTTCTTTTCTTTTTTTCTAATTCATTTTTTTTTAATAATTCACTTTTTTTTAGTTCACTTTTTTTTTTTCTTTTTTTTCCCGCTTTCATACATTTTCTAACGTATTAAAAATGGACGAAAACGATACCCGTAGGGAAGCCCGAAAAACTGATGGATAATATTAATGTTTGAAAAGCACGTTTAAAAACGGACGAAAACGTATTAAATTCTTTTAGCCGGGTACGGGTTCTGGTAATACCCGCCCGATTACCCGTACCCATTTATCCGAATCTATACCCGCTTTATTGATATTATAATTAACTAGAATATAGATACATTATATATAATTTCTTCTATTATATGTTTTTATATAAGTATCTCTATTACATAGCACATTTTATTTTGTATATGAATTATTCAAAAGCGTTAGATCGTTTGATACGATATTCATTTTCTTTAACTTTTAAAAAAATTGAATATATTAGGGTGTTTTCCTTTATTTTCTAGGTGGATTTTAGTGTGACTAATCTTAATACCGTCATTTTGTCCATATAATATTTAATTTGGGATAACCGATACCCGTAGGGAAGCCCGAAAAACCGATGGATAATATTAATCGGGTATCCGTAACAATCGCACTTACATTGCATAAAGACGTTTGTAAGTAACTCGAAATTATAGTGGTGTGTGTGATATGCACATTAAATACCATAACAATCGCACTTACATTGCATAAAGACGTTTGTAATGTGCATGTCGATCACATTCGCATGATTGTCACATCAAAAAGGGGTTTTCATCAAATATAGTGGTTTTCAAAAAAAAATATAAGGCAAATATATACACCAACACATATAAATCAAAGAACTGACACAAGGATGTGGTTGATGATCATGCAGATTGAAGTAACTCTATAAGGCCAAAAAGGGGGCCTGGTAACAGCACTGAATCTCTTAGTTTGCATTCAATATATGCCTTTTTGTTATAGAATCTCTAGGCTTTATAACAATCAATTTGTATATAGACAGCATATTCCTTCAATAATAAGCTCATATAACCACAATGACTATAAAATAATTAATATACCAACTTGATGAGTAATACTTACAATGGAGGTGAATGGATTATATATATCTACATCCATTTTTGTATTATCAAACTGTGTACAAATCTATAACTCAAGAATCTTAAAAAAATTGGTTCAAAAATATTTATTTTTGCAAAAGGTACCTGAACTGAAACTCGTAAGGAATTACCCGTAGACAATGTGAAAGTGGTACACTTTTATTTCTCTCGAGGCAGTTCATTGCTTCTTTTCCAACTTCATGTGGTAACTGAAGGCATACCCAATCTAACAACGAGTCCAAATCCTTAGCAAAATCAAGCATATACCAATCCAATAGTTTTGGAATCGTCACCATTTTCTTTGTGGTTGAAATCCCAATTGCAGCCTGTAAATAATCTTTTTTTGCGACTTCAAGTTCATTTTCGACTTGCGATCCAGTGTAGATTCTTACCTTCATTTTTTAAATCATGGGTATAAATCAGTTTCAAAACTTTCCTTAAATAAATTAAACAAAAGATCACAAATCTTTTCTCATTAATGTTTGTTGTGCTGTACCAAGATTGTGTTTAATGAGCCTTATCTATAACTTACAGCAGGGGAGGACCAGCTTCCACATGAGAGTGCAAATGTTACTAATGGTTCCGATAATTCCAAACCGAATACACTTCGTGCAGTTATCTCATCATTCTTTACACCCTTTGCGAATGTCTGATATAATAAAAAGAAATCAGATAAAAATTTACAGTAATATTTAAGGCTAAGATTTGGACCACAATTAGTGAACTGTACTTACATATTTTGAATGATATGGGAGTCGCAGTATGAAGTGTTCGATGCTGATAGCGTTTAAATAATGGCCTCCAACATTTATTGTTGCCTGTTGAGAAAGGCACAAATCATATAAAAACTATATAAATCTATGCACATGAACCTAAAATATATGTGTGACATTCAGTACCTTCTGCATTAGTTGAACAACCATTTCAGGACTTTCTGGTATTCCATGTTCAAGAAATGCCTAGTAATTTTCATGATCCAAATACATTACAAACTTGATTTTGTTGTTCAAAAATATAGATAGTAAAAAACTATATGTCATAAATATTAAAGAGATTATGAAAGATGTAACACATACATTCATCATGCACGAATTGTATATATTGATCCAGAAAGCGAGCTTTTCTTGGTGAGTGAGACTTGTTAAGTTGACCGATGTAAGTTTACCAAGTAGGAGCCTTGAAAATCAAGAATTAAGATTAGAAATTAGTTGAATCTGGCCATAATCGTAGAGAAGAAAGGAAAAAAAAATATATATCAGGAACTCTTGATTATCTTAGCACTTACCTCAATCTTTGTATCAAAAACACAGAATTTGTTGTTCGGTTTGTGTTGATGGAGGTTGCTTCAATAGCATATAAATGTTTATACGGGCCAATGTCTCTTTTATCATATTCAAAACAAATGCCATACGGATCATTAACCTCTGTTTCCTTAAGAGTTTCAGCTGATGTCCATGAATGTAGCGTTTCTGTCATACTTTTACCCCTAGTTGAACTCATTCGGACGATAATGTTCATCAAACATTTTAGAATACTTTCAGATATCTTGTTTGGATCATCGTCTCCTGATGGTAATGATCCTTTTACTTGTATCGTATTGGTTCTTCCCTCTACATTTGCTATCTCCGTTGTTATAACTTCAAACTGAACAAAAGTTTATTACTATGAGTACAAACTTTTTGGGATCTAAATCATTTTAACCACGCTATGTTTCCTTTTTATAACATTTTAAGTCCATAACTTTACCGCTTAAACTCTGCAATATTATCTTCCTATTTGAACATAGATATATCTCTAACTTATGCGATAAAACTAGGAAAATACATTTTCTTGATTAGATCAGTAATAGTAATTAAATTTATTTTCCCACTTTTATCTCGTAACTCCCTATAAAATGGCTATAGGATATTTACTACGATGAAGAAAGTTTAAAGTACTTAAGTGATAAAATTTCGAAGTACGATTGCTACTCTAATAGTAATAACCTAGACTAAATTATGAACACTAAATTTACCTGTAACTTTTTAGGATTTAAACGCTTCCCAGCTGGCTTTGAATCACAGGGTGATCTTCTTGCTAATGCGTTCACACTTCGAGATTTTGGATTTGGTGATCGATGCTTGTTCTTTGTGGCATTTGGTGATTGATTCTCTTTTCCCACCAAGGTTGTAAAAAAAGAGAAAATGTCAGATTTCTTTCACTAACTACAGTAGTAATCATCATCTAAATATTATAACTACCTGAAATGATAGGTGAGGTCTCAACAGCGGGTGTCGATGGATTGCTCTCAGTTTGAGGTGATAACTTGGAAGCCTTGATTTTACCGTCTTTTGATTCTTGAAAATCAAGTGAATTTTCAAGATTTCTTTTAGAGGATGAAATGTAGACAGCTTCATGATATAGACCTTGCCTAAAATGAACCACTTGTTCTTCAAGCCTAACAACTTCTTCTTCTAAAACAGCAACTTCTGCTAGTAGCTCCAATGTCTATCAATAACAAAAAGAGAATCATTAAACCCATAAAAACCTCCTTTTAAAATATCAACCTCTATCACCCTTTTGTCATTGTATGTAATAAAAATTGTTTGTTCTTTTGTAAGCAACATTTTTTTCCAAATTTTACCATAGTAGAATGTAAGCTTTCTATAGGTAAAATTGTGACATGTCCGCGTGGGACGTCATTTTATACTTGTTATAAAAGCTCACAATGGTAAAAATAGATGAAGGGTATGTTACATTTCTGTCTAATAAATTGACAAAAAATGGATAAAATCGCGATTATAATACTTACCGTCGGAGGGAGATAAGGCGGTAAGCGTGGAAGAGCTCCTAAAGGTCTAGTAAATGCTCTCTCTAAAGCTCTATGAACATTCTCTTCATGTCTAAGCCTCTTCCTTAGCTTCTCCACCTGAATTAATTTGGAAAACAAAAAGAAAATTCTAAATATCAATAATTGAATGCCCTACTAAACAACTATCATCATATAATTAAACAAAACAAAAAAAGTCAATGGTGACAGCAATGTACATCTTGTTGCAATGCCATTTTTCTCTCTCTCACTGAAGCTCTTCTTCTTGTGCTTGTGTTCTCAACCTCCATTGGCATTTGCATATCAACCTTTTTTTAAGATATTTATAAAGAATAAAAAAAAAAAAGTAAGTAAAAGAACATCACAATCAGCTTCCACAAGAAAAGAATCATAATGCAATAAAGAAAGTAACACAAGAATTTCATCAAAACATCCTGTGGATAAGATTTAAAGTAGCCAACTTTTATCAATTACAAGTAAAAACACTTCACAGAAATTCATAATTACTTTTACTAAGGTGTTTATGATTACTTTTTAGAACTACTACTTATCTACTCATTACCTTTAAATTATATGGTTTTGAGTAAACACTTTTAAGTACATCAAAATGCAATAGTAACCAAATTTGATCATATAAAACTAAAATGATTCATTAAAAGAATTGAATTACCTTTGGATCTCTAAATGAAGCTTTCATGGGCCTTAAATTTGTCTTCACTTTAGTATTCATCTTTATCTTTACAAATAACTCCCAACTTGCAACAACTTTTACATTAATAAACACTGCAAAATCACAAAAACCAAAACAAATATATAACATAAAAAAATAAAAAAGACACACAACATTAAATGATGATACTAAAGAAAACAGAGGAAACAGACCTTTAAAGGAATGGGTCAATGTTGATCATCCTTCATCTCCATAACCCAATTCAATTTCATCCTTTTTACAAAGTATTAATTACACAAAAGCTAAAAGCTATAATAGAGTTCTCTGTTCTGTTAAAATTCAATCTTCAAAAACAGAGCAAACAGAGTAAACAGAGTGTTTGTCTTGATTTGTGTGAATCATGTATACATATTAGAAAGATGTAAAAAAGGTTACCCAATTGGTGAATTTAGTTAAATAATGTGATTGGTAAAAAAAATAGTGAGAGAGAAAATATGTGTGTGTGTGTGTGTAATAAGAAAGATGTGATTTGGTTTATAAACAGAGTATCAAAACAAAGATATTGCAAATGAGGGTGTTACACTGAACTTGTTTGTGTGCTATCATGGACTAACGTGCGCACATTTCTTTTTAGTGCAAGCATGGACCTTTTCTACTTACTTGGAATTGGTATCATAAATGATTTTTTTTATCTAGGTGAAATGAAATGTGTGTGGATTAAATTTTGTTTTATAGTGTTAATTCTTGTAAAAAGTAATGGATTTTTTGGCATGCAACCGTTTTAAACCAGTGTGTTTCTAGTTATTGTTTAGTTAGCTTATTCATTGGTGAAAACTGAGCTTGGTCATTGTTAAACGTAATTGTTTTTTCTTGAAATCGTACTTTTTTTTAAAAAAAAAATAATCGTCTTATACTATAGTAAAAGAATTTGTGCATCCGAGTATCCGACCACTTTTATTCGTAATCCCACTAATATAGATTTTATATATCATCTAAGTATGTGTTGGTTTTGTGTAATGAATGCAACATAATTGTACATTGTAAATAGAAAGAAAAAAATTAATTTATAGGTGCATTGCGCCGGAATAACATTTGGTATGTCGTATGTGCATTTCTTTAGATATAATTATCAAGATGATTACCCAAGATATTTGGTGGTATGTGAGTGGCCAGTCAATCTAGAGGTTGTGGGTTCAAGTTTCTTTGGAGACATTGACACATTGTGAAGTATTATTACGAGATAGGTTGAATAGGAGTATAAAAAGTTGTCGTTTTAAAAAATAAATTATCAAGATGATTAGCAAAAGGATGACACCTAGTAATTATATATATACATCATGATAAACAATATCGAATGTCAAACTTTTTTAGTTAGAACAACCGTTTAGATTGTTTGGTATTGGTAATTTTAACATGAATAGGTCGTAGACAATGCAATAATACTAGAAGCTAATAAAATGTACAAAACTAATGTATCTTCAATTCTTCATAAACAAAGTTAAGTAGTTAAAGGGAACACCATCTTCGGGATCAATGTTATCCAAAATATATATTTGAGTAAAACATTAACTAACAATAAAGATTCATTGGGATCCATCATTTTGATAACATTAAAATGGCAAACTAGACTTTTGTTGTTGGATCTTGGGAGCATATTTTTGCCATTTAATTTAAATCACGTCATAAAGGGGAGTGCCCTTTGTCAACTTGTCACGTACATCTAATATACTTTTAAATATGTTGTTAGGGTTGAGTAACTTTGTAAAAGAAAAATGATTAAGAGGCATAAAAATGTGATTAACGTTGTGCATAAATAGATATGACAGTCGTTTATTAATTTGTTAAGGAGTTGGTTCGTATATTGTCACCAACAGTATATTGCCACATCCAATTAGACATATCAATTATGTATGTCAATCAATGTTCAGAAAGATTGTATCAATTTATAACATTGTATCAGTGAAAATTCTATTTGGTAATGTTTCATTTTGAACAATAACAAAGTGGAAATGTCTTTGCAGTAGTTTAGCTATTTTTTTATTGATCAAAATGATATTAGTGGATTATTAAGGGTGCGTTTGGTATGCAGGCATGAATGACAATAAGTATGAGTTTGATAGTAGTGGTGGGTCCATCACCTATGAAAGATCCATACCTATGTCTCTTGGTGTATATGGAGTATAGATTATATTTGTCATTCATTACCATAGTGGTGGGCCCCCTCATCTTAAACAAACACCTTTAATGACTTTCATAGTCATAGTCTCATTCCCATAGTGGATACCAAACACACCCTAAGTATTATAGTAGTATTAAGAACTTTATTTGGTATTGTTTAATTTTGGACTTTATTGTGTGTCTGTTTTCTATAATGTTTTAACTACATTTTATTTGTTGCATTCTTTTACCTGTACATGAAAGAAAGCAAGTGCAATATATGATGATTGATCAGGTATAGGTAGTGTGCAAAAGCTGCCTAAATTACGTAATCACATGGATGCCAACTAAGGAGCCTTGAATTCTCACTTGAACAATACAAATAAATGAGCCAAGATTATGATTTAAACAATAAAGAAATGCATAAGTTAAATGCATTCCAAGACTTGGGTCAGCGTGGTTTATATTAATTACTCGGGTTAAAAATTTAAGAGTAGTTGTTTATTTAGCTAATACCCAAAAGAGAAAGTAAAAAAATACTTATAATATGGAGTACACTGTACACAATAAGCCATGAAGTTGAAGGCAAGAATAGAAGATTCCCCATATGTGTTATTAGCAAGTTACTTTTGATTGTAAAATTACATTTAATCCTTGCAGAAATTTCATGTATGTGATTAGGGGTGTCATATGGGTCGACCCGACCCGACCCGAACCCGACCCGAACCCGATAAGGCCTTATAGGGTCGGGTTGTTTCGGGTCCAATATACCTTATCGGGTTTATCGGGTCAACCCGATAGACCCGATAACCTTATAGGGTCGGGTTAGGGTTTTAGCTAATTTGTTATCGGGTTATCGGGTTGACCCGATAAACCTTATAAGACCCATTAATATATTTAAACATCTTATTCCGAAAGTGCCAAAATTGTCATTCAAGAGAAGGTAATTGTTTCATTTTTAGTTGTATGTTAAAATTATGCATATTTAAATGAATGGGTACATGGTAATTAATTGGTATCTAATTGACGTTATGTTATGTTATATAATTTGGAATCCACCAATTGTTGCATTATTTAGTATTATCAATATTACATTACATATACTACTAAAGAACTTTAGTGTTGTAATTAGTAGTATTTTGGATACATAGGTTCTGTTACATTTTGTTAGTTTATGTTTCCTAAAACTCTTGCTAACTTTCTGTTCTTGCTTTTATGTTTATAGCAACTTGTTCCTTTTTATCTAGCATATTGGTCTATATTTTATGCATGAGTACGATAACTTATTATGTTCTTTAGCAATTGGTATTGTCATTTTATTTGTATCAGTTAAATTTGTTGTTCGAACTTTGAATTTTTTGGTATTGTCATTTTATTTGAATTTTTGAGAATTTTTGAGCTTGATTAAGTGTCTAACCCGATAACCCGATAAGCCCAACCCGATAAACCCGATAACCCGATAGACCCGAACCCGATAACCCGATTCCTTATCGGATCGGGTTGCGGGTTAATTTTTATTTTTCGGAAACCCGATAGACCCGACCCGATAGAGGCTTATCGGGTCGGGTTGACCCGAATGACACCCCTAGATGTGATTGTGTACAATATTATGGAAAGCTCTTGATGTTGTAAAGACCTTACAACAAACCTGGAAATCTAGAGCGGATAACTCGAAGACGAACAAATAAACAGAATTATGTATATGTCGACCGAAAAGTAAGATTCCACAAGATAATACCCTTAATCAAACATTTATTGATTAAGTATGAAAAGAATGATTTCGATCAAGGGTTTGAAGCTTAAAATTGTAGTTTTTGAAAGAGTCTTGGGGTTTATCAAGGTTGGTATTGCAAAGGTTTAGTTCGACAAGGTTCAAGCTTCAGAGAGTTTGTACAAGGTTGAATCTTTAAGCTTCAGGGTGTTTTTTTTTAGGGTCCAGAGGTGATCAAGTTTGAAAGGTAAAGAGGCTTCTAGCTTTAGTTGATTATCTACGATCTTGAATCGTTGAAGTTTGAAGGTATTCGTGGTTTCTAGAATTCAAGTCTTGGTGATTCTTGAATGACAAGTAAGGTTTAATTTTTTTGGGTGCAAAAAGGTATGGCAAACATTATGAAAACTGGAGTACCTGATGAAGAGGTTGCAGAGCGTAATGCTGTTGGAAGGAAGAAAAGGAGGTCTAAGGAAGCTAAACTCGGGAATTTACAAAGTACAAGGTCTCCAGTTTACGGTTCCAGCATTGGATGGAGATGCTGAGTATCGGTAGTGCCTAAGTATTACTCCTAAGGAGAAAATTGTTATATGTAGTAGCAATACTTAGGAGGGTTTCTATGTTACTTATCTTACTATCTAATAAAGCATGAATGCCTTCTATATATAGAATTACTTAAAAATCAGTATTACAAGTTCTTAAGCTGAAAGTACAGCTAATTAAAACACATTTTCTAACATTAAATACAATTACAAGTTTTTAAGCTAAAAGTACAACTAATTAAAACATATTGTCTAACATTAAATACAATTTTTAAATAGTTATACTTAAAATTCAGCATTATAAGTTCTTAAGCTAAAAGTACAACTAATTAAAACACATTTACTAACATTAAATACAATACAAAGCACTATTAATGTAGTCAAGATATTTAATGTAGTCAGTTAATTAACTGGTCAATAAATACAAATTATCAAGCAAATTGTACAACCAATTTAAACACAACACCTGCATTAAATTTTACTAATACAAATGATAAAGCACATTACACAAATATTCAAGCCCGAACCGGCAACGGGCCGAATGGGCTCGAGCCCTAACGGGCACGGGCTAAATGTGCACAGGCTAAACGGGCTTATGTTATACGAAATGGTTTTAAAAAAGACCCAAAAACACGAAATAAATTCCTTAGTTAAGGAGTTGAAATACGTCACATGAAATTCTTGAAATCCGTTAATTTATTGTCAAAAAGAATATGTTAAACTAAAATACATGATTTACTGGAAAATATTATTTCAGGGTACTCACCGCCGCAACGTGCGAGCGCCCTGCTTGTACAATATTAGGGGTTTAATCGTATTTAATATAAATAGAATTTACGATTATACTTAGATTATGAAGCTAATTGCTTAACTTGTAAGACAAGCATGTAACCGTCTTATTGAATTCGAATTCCATAGGAATTGTACCCCCCATCTTTATAAAAAGAGGTGAGGGGATGCTAGTTTGTATATTTTTCCTTGATCATTCATTAATTAATACAATGTAACGTTAGAGGTTATGTGTGTGGTTATTTTAAGTTAATATTCTGCGCTAGCTTTCAAAGTTTATTGGATTTTTATTCCACCACTTGAACTACATTTTAGGCAGTGGCGAAGCTTGAAAATTTTTAGTGGGGGGTCGGGATCTAAATTTTTTTTTTCCTAACGCTATTTTTCGGGTAATATATTCGGGTCGGTGATTCGATTCGGGTCGGGTCAAAAATTAAATACTATTATTATATAAAAAAAGTTTCAATCACTAAAAAACTAAACATTTGTCCAAGACAACTAAACATTAAAAAGGAGACAAATGGTTGGTACCTGGTTCGATTCATTGAAGAAATTAGAGTTCAGCCTTTCGACCTTTAAGACCCTTGAATTCTTCAATTATGGACTCCGAATCAAACTTGTCAGCAATTTCTTTTTCTATGTAAATCACCATAATGTTTGCTAGATTCTTATCTGACATCTTATTACGTAGGCGATTCTTGAACATCTTCATTGCCGAAAATCCCCTCTCTGTTGTTGCAGTCGAAACCGGAAGTGTCAAGAGTAGCCGACACACTCTTTCAACCAAATCGTACATGCTATTTTTCCCAGTTTCTACAAGAGTTTGACAGAGATCAGAAAGAGTTGCTGCCTCACTTAACTTGACATTATTTATCCTTTCTTTTAGTGGGTCGGTTTTATTTTATTTTTTTTAGTGGGTTATATAAAAAGTATGTAATGTATTTTAGTTTGGGTTATTGGTTAGATGGGCTTATGTAAAATGTAATGGATCAATTTTATTGCTTAATATATAAAAAAAATTTCACAATTAAAATGGGGGGTCGAAACCGAATATACCGAAATTTTTCTACACGAAAACTATATACCCCCTACATCGCAAAAAAAATTTCGGGGGGTCGGACGCCCCCCCTTGCCCCTTAATAGCTACGCCATTGATTTTAGGTACTTGTGAAACCTAGCAAGAAGCTAGAAACTCCAAGTGAGCTAACTTGCTGGTTGACCACATAAAGGTGGGAATCAAAATGCTCAACCATATTGACCAAGAGCTCGACCACCAAAACACTAACTTCGAAGACAAAAACTCGTAGCCTCTTTTGAGTCAAAATAGAGTATTTACTTCGCATGTTTTAAAATTGTGATTAGAAACATGACTAATCAATTGGGGAAAGAGACATGTTAAAATAAAATTTAGATAAAGAAAAAGACTACATAAAAGCCATATTACTCATGTTTTAGTCACAAAATTTACTGGGTGCGTTTAGTTGGAGAAAAAAAAATCCTCTTATTTTTTATTTTTAGTTTTGTAAAAGTTTGGAAAGAAAATTATCTACACAAGACACTTGAAAATATAGAAAACCCGTTTAGTTGACATTTGTATTTTGTATTTTGAAGAAGGGAAGGGAGTGATTTGGGTTATAAAGGAAAACAAGAAAAAAAAATGTTTTGTACTTTTCCTGATTAAGATAGGAAATAGGGGAATTATGTTTTGTGAAATTTTTTTTTAGAAATAAAGCAATTTGAACGAGATTTCTGTTTTTTTTATTGTGTACAAAATATTTTTTTGAAAAACATGAGTGTTTTCCTCTATCTAAACGCAACCTTTTGTGTCATTATCACGAAGTGAAAACAAGAAAAACATGAGTATTTTCTTGGTTCCGCCAGGGCTTGAATGGGCACGCATCAAACATCGCAGAGTGAAAACCGGTGGCTCGGCTTTCGTTGGTGTGGATTTTTCTCTTGTATCGGTAAGAGGTTTTTCATCTCTTTTGCAGTCCTCGCATTTAAACCCTTGGTTAGTATCTAGTATTTGTAACATTGGTCATTTCTAGTTTTGTTTTGTTCTCTATGGCTCTAGTACCTTACTAGATGTTTTTTTAATATATCTATGACGTTCAAAAAAAAAAAAATCAGTTTATGTTTCCTAAAACTCTTGCTAACTTTCTGTTCTTGCTTTTATGTTTATAGCAACTTGTTCCTTTTTATCTAGCATATTGGTCTATATTTTATGCATGAGTATGATAACTTATTATGTTCTTTAGCTGTTGGTATTGTCATTTTATTTGTATCAGTTAAATTTGTTGTTCGAACTTTGAATTTTTTGGTATTGTCATTTTATTTGAATTTTTGAGAATTTTTGAGCTTGATTAAGTGTCTAACCCGATAACCCGATAAGCCCAACCCGATAAACCCGATAACCCGATAGACCCGAACCCGATAACCCGATTCCTTATCGGATCGGGTTGCGGGTTAATTTTTATTTTTCGAAAACCCGATAGACCCGACCCGATAAGAGGCTTATCGGGTCGGGTCGACCCGAATGACACCCCTATTTGGGATGGGATTAGTTACTAAAACTGTTTATCTTGTCTATTGTGTTTTAATATGATATATTGAGAATTACGAGTGTGTAAGAGATGGCTGATCTAAATGCTTATTTGAAGCTGCCATAAGCAGTTTTGAGTGATCAAGTAGGAAATTTCTTATTGCTTATGTTTATGCAACAAATATTAACAGTTTTACTAAACATTTTTAC
>LBNU01015881.1:8752-21278 GCA_014162995.1 Artemisia annua
TTATTTTAAAATGAGAAAAAAACTGATTTTATTTTCACTTGTGAAAAAAAAATCAAAGTGAACTTATTTTCACTTGTAAAAAATAATGTAATGTTATCTATGAATTTATTTGAAGTGTTGACCTAAGTATACATCCTCACTACTCACCACTCTATTTTTTGGTATTGATATGTATTTGCAGAAAAAAGTTCTAGTTGCCTATTTAGATCAAGTTAAACATCCAAAGACTGAACGCATTAGAAATACGAAACCAATAAGGATGCAAATGAAATGGAGGCAAAGAATAATCATGTTGATTGTGGAGTTTTTTTAATGCTTCATATGGAAAGTTATCATGGTTTAAAGAATTGGGATTGTAGTCTTTTTTTGGAGTCTGATAAACAAAAAAGGCAACTGGATTTATTGAGATCAAAATATGCTGCAAAGATTCTATTGTCTGACCTGAATTTGATAAAGAATAAATTTTTGAAGCTTGTTCAAGTATTTGAAGAAAAATCAGAAAATGAAAGGAAGAAGATGATCGATTACGCTATTGTTCACAGGAAAGAACGTGAAAGTAGTTGATTGAATTGGGGTTATATTTTATTTCTTAGCTTAGAACAGCTAATATGTGTAGAAAGAAGTTTATATTTTACAATACTAGACGAGTACCCGTGCATAGCAACGGGATTTTATAGCGGCAGCTAGTTGTAGTGATAAAAAAAGTGTATGGGTTATAAAAGGAAAATAATAAAAGTTTGAAGATTTGAGGATTAAACATAATGTTTTGAAACCCGGTTCGAGCCGGCCGGTTTCACTGGTTGGACCGGTGTCGGTCGAAAAAACGGGTAAAATTAAACCGGTGTTTATATTTTCGATAACCCGGTTAGACCCGCAGGGTTTAAAGTGACCCGGATCAACCCATGTCTAAAGTTAAATAAAAAAAACTCAACAAAATAGTATTTCTAATTTTTCGAAGCTAAGCTATTTCAAGCCTCATAATTCTTATTTTACCAAGTTAAGCTATTTCAAGCATCATAATTCTTTTACCAATATTACACAGACTCACGAATCATCAAACTGGTTCCAAAACATATATGACTTAGACAAACACGGCCTACTAATAAATCTTGTATGCTACTAACTCAAAAAGATCCAACATTAAACATCGCATAGACAAATCTAACATTAAACAGATCTAGCATTGTACATCACAAAAAACATCACAAGCGATCTCAAAAGATATATGAACGAAAGGGCAAAAAAAACTAACAAATGAAACAATATAAATGAACCATATCTTTTGTAACCATCCAAATGAAACAATAAAAATTCATTGACTCGCCAAACAAATAGGCTCATCATCGCCAAAAAAATAAAAATAGACCTCAAAACGAATCCAAAGCCACACAATCAGGCTATATATGATATACAGGATGAAACACACAAGTATATGCCACAACAAACATTCGCATAATCGAATCCACAACAAATCTTAACCATATTGCAACACTACAAGAAAACAGTCAATTACCCACAAAAATCTCCCATGAACATGGGAATATGGGTATTTACCCATAAATTACCCACATATTGCCCACGGATTTCGTCCTTGGGTAAGTGGCAGGATTCTTGTAGTGTTGTGAAATCATTTAGATTTAAGAAAAAGGGAAACCCCGNAAGTGACCCGGATCAACCCATGTCTAAAGTTAAATAAAAAAAACTCAACAAAATAGTATTTCTAATTTTTCGAAGCTAAGCTATTTCAAGCCTCATAATTCTTATTTTACCAAGTTAAGCTATTTCAAGCATCATAATTCTTTTACCAATATTACACAGACTCACGAATCATCAAACTGGTTCCAAAACATATATGACTTAGACAAACACGGCCTACTAATAAATCTTGTATGCTACTAACTCAAAAAGATCCAACATTAAACATCGCATAGACAAATCTAACATTAAACAGATCTAGCATTGTACATCACAAAAAACATCACAAGCGATCTCAAAAGATATATGAACGAAAGGGCAAAAAAAACTAACAAATGAAACAATATAAATGAACCATATCTTTTGTAACCATCCAAATGAAACAATAAAAATTCATTGACTCGCCAAACAAATAGGCTCATCATCGCCAAAAAAATAAAAATAGACCTCAAAACGAATCCAAAGCCACACAATCAGGCTATATATGATATACAGGATGAAACACACAAGTATATGCCACAACAAACATTCGCATAATCGAATCCACAACAAATCTTAACCATATTGCAACACTACAAGAAAACAGTCAATTACCCACAAAAATCTCCCATGAACATGGGAATATGGGTATTTACCCATAAATTACCCACATATTGCCCACGGATTTCGTCCTTGGGTAAGTGGCAGGATTCTTGTAGTGTTGTGAAATCATTTAGATTTAAGAAAAAGGGAAACCCCGTTAACCTAACACAAGATGGTCTCGAACACCATCGGCTTGGTTAACCGACCAACTATACAATTTTCAAGCACATTATTAACAAATTTTAATTAACCACGAACCACATAAAAAAACATCTGATATGAGATAAATCTTAAGATACACCGTGACCAGCAAACATACAAACCAAACCAAGAAACCGTTGCCAGATCTGGTGAAACACCACAAAAAACAAACTCACAACATCATCACAACCACAAAAGACCACTGAGACCAGTGAAACATCACCAGTTTTAGGTGGTATTGGTGACGGATCCAGTTGATCGTGGTGGCGGTGTCTGTGTCGAGACAAAGCCTGTTGGTGGCGAAAGTGTTTTTATTCTGTATTGTGTTTGATAGTGGCGACAAAGCCTGTTGCTACCACAACATATTAACAACCATAAGCCACCAACCAAACAACACCACCAGCCGACAATACCACTTAAACTCACTAACCAAAACCACCTAAACCACAAACCTTAAATACCATCTGTGATGGTGGTTGTAGACTTGTGGTAGCAATTTCGGAAGGTGGTGGCAGCAAAGGGTTAGTAGTGTGGATCTGTAAATGGCAAAAAAAAAAGAGAGAGAGAGTGTAAATGGCATAAAAAAGAGAGAGAGTGTGTGTAGGCGAGTTATAAAGATAAAAGAAGGTGGAGGTGTGTTGGTTTGAATAGACCAGTCGTGTATTAGAATACAGCTTCCAGAGTTGCCATATCTCAAGACCAGCTGTGTAATGGAATACAGCTTCCAAAGTTGCCATAGACTATGTATTCAGTTTCGAAAAAAAGTCATACCCTTACCATGTTCAATTTGATACTTTTAATAGTTTCTTACAATATGTTTTGACCTTTCCTACAATACTTTCCTGAATACATGTTTCTAGTTTTACTAATGAATTCCATTAATTCCCTTTAGTAAAATTGAGACATTTCATATTCACTTATCAATTTAGTTTTGACATTCCATATTCACTTAAAAATTCAGTTTTCTAAACGCATTGACCAAAATATAGATACAAGGGCATTCGATTTCCAAATTTGACAAGGGCATTATGGGGATTGACCCAAAATTCAGTTTTCCACTTTTCACTTGACCATTTTTCCATTATAAGTAGTTAAGATTAAAACAGCTAATATTTGTAAAAAATATTAAGCAAAGGCTTAATATTTGATTAAATATATTGAACTTTTCATATGTGCAAATCTATAATGGACTTACGGAAAGGCTCTTTTTAAATTTGATCCCTTTTTCAGCCCATAAAAAATTTTAAAATATTAAATGTGTGTGTTGGGCTTCAGATGTGATATAGGCTGGCCCAGTTAATTAATTAGCAAAGACGGTTTATTGTGTTTTACCTTCCCTATTAGCATGTTTTTAATCAAAGTTAATACTTGTTTTTAAAAAAATTCTATGTATAGAATAATTTCACTTGTGAAAAAAATAAAAAGTTTTCCTTAGATGCATTTATTTAATCTTATTTTAAAACAATTTCACTTGTGAAAAAAAAATTACTAATAAGCGTTTAATGTTATCTATGAATTTATTTTCACTCGTGAAAAATATTGAACTTTTCACATGTGCAAATCTATAATGGACTTAAGCAAAGGCTCTTTTTAAATTTGATCCCTTTTTCAGCCCATCTAAGGCAATCCAATTAAAAATTTTAAAAATATTAATTGTGTGGGTTGGGCTTCAGATGTGATATAGGCTGACCCAGTTAATTAATAAACTTTTGCTCATTTATATTAGGGCCAAACACACTAGCATGTTTCTAATCTAAGTAAATACTTGTTTTTAAAAAAATTCTATGTATAGAATAATTTCACTTGTGAAAAAAAAAGTTTTCCTTAGATGCATTTATTTAATCGTATTACCTGTATAAAAATTATTTTAAAATTTGACAAAGAAGAATTTATTTTAACCTGTGAAAAAAAAAACTAATCAAAGTAAAGTTATTATCACTTGTGAAAAAAAATACTACGTATTGAATAATTTCACTTGTGAAAAAAATATTTTACTAATATGCATTCAATTTTGTAAAAAATGTTTACTTTCACTTGTGAAATAGAAAAAAATTAACTTATTTTTAATCAAATTCCATGCATAGAATAAATTTTCTTGTGAAAAAAAATAAAGTTTTCCTTAGATGTGAAAAAAAAATAATTTATTTTAAAACAATTTCACTTGTGAAAAAAAAATTACTAATAACCGTTTAAAATAATTTATTTTTAAACAATTTTACTTGTGAAAAAAAATTATTTTCACTTGTGAAATAGAAAAAAATTAACTTATTTTTAAACAAAGTCCATGCATAAAATAATTTTACTTGTGAAAAAAAAAATAAAGTTTTCCTCAGATGTGAAAAAAAATAATTTATTTTAAAAAAATTCACTTGTGAAAAAAAAAATTTACTTGAGCTAACTTGATGGAAAAAATATACCATAAACTTTATCCTATACATTTTTATCCTATACGTTTTCATACATGTCAAAAAATTGTCACATCTGAATAAACTTTTTTCTTTGCATGTGAATAAACTTTTTTCATTGATTAATACAAAATACATTATTCTTTAAATGTGAAAATTTTCAAAAAATTTCATATGTGAAATTAATTTAAAATTTACTTTTTCATCAAATGTGAAAAATTTAATTCAATCACATATTCCTTTCCAACAACAAAATCACTGCAGTCTTACAATAACCCGCCCCCAATTATTCACACACTCGCTCACTCTCCAAAAATATTTCAACTAATTCAAATCAAAACAAATAAACCAAAAAACTAAAATCAAATGGCGGATAAAGGCAAAGGAATAATCGACGATGACTACTCATCCGGTAAACGAAAATATAACCGGAAACGTAAAAACCCTAACGTTGATCAGATCTTTGAAGATTCAAATTCTCAAGAAATTATTGATGTTGAAGATTCCAGTGACGATGAAGATTTTATGGAAGACATCAGCATTAATTATTCATTTTCATTTTAATTTTAATTTTAGGGTTCATTTTTTTAATTTAGGAATTTTTGTTGCTTGTTGTGAAATGTAAAAATGTATATACTTTATATGATCCTTACGTATATTTAGAGGAAGATATTAATGTTAATTAGAGATTAAAGAGATGCGAAAACGAGATGTTGAACTAGTGGTTTATAAGAGAGTTTATTGTTGTCAAATAGTGAAATGTATATAGTTTATATGATAATTACAGTTTTTTAGAGGAAGATACTAGTGTTAATTAGAGATGATAGAGATGCAAACATGAGACGTTAAATTAACATTTATTGTTATGAAATAAAGATTAATTATAATTAGGGGGTGTTATTGCGTAGTTGTACGTCGCAATGTTGATGTGTATTTACTATTTAGAGTATAGCTATATGCATAATTCTACAATGTTAAGTTTATTTAGTATATTAGGCAAAGTTTTGAACCTGATGCCTCACAAACATTATATTTATCTAGCAATCTGTGAAATTTGTGAAAATGAGATAAAGATACTTCAACTTTTCATAATTAAGTATACATATTTTGAATTTTTCACAAGTGAAAATATTCTATCTTATTCTAATCCTGCATCACCTGTGAAAATATTTTATCACTTGTGAAAATATTTTCACAAGTGAAAATATTTTGAATTATAAGTTTATTTTATATTATTCTTTTAATTTATATGTATATATTTTATTCCAGATTCTACAAAAACTCGCTCAAACAAGAGAGGAAGACCGAAAAAAAGTCAAACAAATAGTCAGAGTAATATTGATTCAACTGATTCACCTAATTCTAATCGTGCATCACCTGCTTCAAAAAAGAGAGGAAGACCGAAAAAAAGTCAGCCTAATATTGCTTCAACTGCTTCACCTTCTACTGATTTTTCTTCACCTTCTACTGACATGAAAGGAGAAGTTAAGGTTGGTGAAAGTAAAGATAAAAATACTATTAGAACAAGAACATCACCAAAAGTTCTGTACAACCTGATGAAGAATCTGACCGAAGGTCAAATAAAAGATTTAATAGATATGGGATTTGGGTCACTACATGAAATTACTGTCGAAGATCTTCCGGGCAGAATTGGTCTTTTTATTGTTGAAAACTTTGTACCTAAGGAGAATAAGATAAAGTGTAAGAATTATGATATTCAAATATCTCCAGATTTGATTCATGAGATGTTGGGTGTACCAATAGGAGGTCTGGATATAAATAATTTGGTTAAGATTAAAAAAAACAAAGATTCTCTTAGCGAAAGATGGTATAAAAATTTTAGTAAAAGGACTCCAACACCAGGTGAAGTTGCTAAGTTCATTAAAAAGAGTAAAGTTGAAGGAATTATGTTCAAGTTGAGCATGCTTGTTTTATTTTCAAATGTGATGGGATTAGCAGGAGCGGGTGGACTGTGTAGGCCTAAACAAATACTTGACTATATAACAGAAGAAACACAAATAGAAGAAATAGATTGGTGCAAATATGTTTTCGACTGCATGAAAGTCAGCAAAAAAATGGGTGAAAGAAAATTCTGAAAGTTACTACACTGGACCTCTGTTAGCACTTATTGTAAGTGTTAATTTTGATACATTATTATAAGTGTTAATTTTGATACTTATTGTAAGTGAAAATTTTTTGTGTATTAACATGTAAAAAAATTATTTTGCAGCTTATATACCATCATTCAACACACTGTGTTACAGACTCCATGCCTCATAAAACTCCTGCAATAAGATATTGGANNGAAAGTTACTACACTGGACCTCTGTTAGCACTTATTGTAAGTGTTAATTTTGATACATTATTATAAGTGTTAATTTTGATACTTATTGTAAGTGAAAATTTTTTGTGTATTAACATGTAAAAAAATTATTTTGCAGCTTATATACCATCATTCAACACACTGTGTTACAGACTCCATGCCTCATAAAACTCCTGCAATAAGATATTGGAGTTCTGATGAAATAAGAGATAGGGACAGTTTTGAATTTGAGAATGGCGGTTTTGGAATTCTGAATTTATATGAAAAGGACAACGATGATAATGATTCTTTCGAAAACAAGGTTTTCTTTTATTTATAATCATAAATAACTTATGTAATGATCACTCACATTTCCTCATATTTCTTTTTTTCTTTGTAATAACAGTTGAAAATGGATAAACTTTCTCAGAATGTCGATTTGCTGGAAAGAATTCTTTCTGATATAAACAGTGAAATTAAAATATGTTCCAGCAAAATTCCAGATAATCCGAGGCTTAAAGAGATAAAAGCAAAGTTCAACAATTGTATTCGGAATGAATATCTTTCTGGACAAGATACAATGAATAAGGAAGAATTTGAAAATGATGAGACAATGGGGTTTGAAAGAGAAAGTGAAGATTTAAATGAAGAAAAGGATGAAGATGAAGAAACAAGGTTTGAAAAGAAGAATGAAGATGATGATGATGATGATTTTTTGAATGTACATCTTTCAGATGATGATTTAGGGACTAATGATTCAGGTAAAGAAAGGCAAAATAATGAATCAACAGGATTTGAAAAGAAGAATGTTGAAAAGTCAGATGATGATGATGAAAAGGATGAAGATGAAGAAACAAGGTTTGAAAAGAAGAATGATGATGATGATTTGGGATTTGAAAACTCAGATGATGATGATTTGGGATTTGAGAAAAAGAATGAAAATGAAAATAAGAACTCTGATGTTGATGGATTCAAAAATGTTTCAAAAGAGGAAATTAATGAGAATGAAAAGAACAATGAAAGCCAATCAATAGAAGAAGTTTTTGAAACAGGACATGGCAGCCCATCCAAAGATGAAGAAATAAAGGTAAAATTTAAATTAAGTTGATTACAATTAAGAATGCAATTTTATTAACTTTAAACTAAAAAAATTTACATATCTTTTTTGCAGGCCAAAGAAGATAAAGAATTGGATCGTATACAGAAAAGGAAACAAAGTGAAAACGAATTAGACAGAAGGCAAAAGCAAAGAGTAGAAGAAATCCGGGAAAGTGAAAAGAAGGTTTGCAAAAAATTCCTAGCGACCCTGTGCCTACATTTGAACTACTTTCTAATTTTATCACCTATGATGAACATGATTTTAACTAAAAGTTGTTAATTAAATATACTTTTGTTATTTGCCAGCAAGAGGAATATATAAATCTGAAAGAACAATACCGCATTGAAGTGATACAGAGACTAACTAAGATCGAAAAAAGGAGTTTTGATTTGAGGTCATTCTTGGCTGAAGTAGGCATGTACATTGCTCCAAATGATTTTGAGGTTAGTTNGAAAATAGTCTCATATACTGAAAATATAAGTTTGTCGGTTTGATGGTTTCCATATATGCTAAATCTATCAGTGATGATAATTTCAGATTAAAAAAGGTTACAATGTTAAAGATGGTTTGCATATATACAGTTGTCATAATAATGTGATACAATAGTTACATGTTTGTGCAATAAATTGCTTGATTAGTAGGCGTTGTTTGTAATTTAACTGATTCACGAGTTTCAAAAAGCATCTCATACTTTCCATCTTCCATTCCTGGGGAAAAATTTCAGCTACATAAATAAACATAAAACAGGGAACATCTTTATAATTGTATACTGAAAATAGACTTATATACTAAAAATATAAGTTTGGTAGTTTGATGGTTTACATATATACTAATTCAATCTGTGATGATAATTTCAGATTAAAAAAGCTTACAAGCAGGCATTATTGACATTTCACCCGGATCGTGCTCCGAAAGATGACTTGCATAAACAAGTGGAAGGTGAAGAAACATTTAAGATTATTCAGCGCATGAAGGAAAGAAAAGAGCCCAACATTATCATCTAATAAGAAGTGCCCATCGCTAGCATAGGATAAAAACTGCAAAAATTTCTACTAATGTTTAGCGTAAAAATTATATAAGTAGGTAGAATTTAGATGTGTATGAAGACACTCCTACTAATGTTTTGTTAATATAAGTAGAAACAACTGCAAATACTATTACTAATGTTTAGTTAATATAAGTAGAAACAAATGTATTTTTCAAATGAAAGTATTTTTTCACAAGTGAAATATATCTTTCACTTGTGAAAAAAAATATTAGGAACATTACTATTATTTTTTCACAAGTGAAAGTTAATTTTATTACACCAAACAATCTAAATAAAAATCTTTAAAATAGTTTTCATATTTTAAAAAAACATATAAAAAGTAACTTTAATTTTTTTTCACAAGTGAAAGTTAATTTTAATATTTTTTTCATTTGTGAAAAAAAAATATTAGGAACATTACTACTATTTTTTCACAAGTGAAAGTTAATTTTATTACACGAAAGAATCTAAATAAAATTCTTCAAAATAGTTTTCATACATGTAAAAAAAATATATAAAAGAAACTATTTTTACACAAGTGAAAGTTAATTTTATAAATATTCTGTACATGTATCGAATTTATAAATGCTCATCTACAGATGTACCATAGAGATAAGATTAAAATATTCTGTACATGAATTTATTTTTGATTTGTTTTTGTTTTCACAAGTGAAAATAAATTCACTTTAATTTGTTTCTGTTTTTTGACAAGTGAATATTAGTAAAACTTTTTACAAAATTATCACCTAAATTAAATACATATTAGCAAAACTTTTTTATTCACAAGTGAAATTATTCCATATGTGGAATTTATTTTTTTTCACAAGTGAAAATAAATTAAACATTGATTTTATTTTTTTCACAAGTGAAAATAAAATACACATGTGATTAAACCAGGTTCATATCTAACAAAGTTAACATACTACAGTACCAACTTTTACAAAATGACTGATATAATAAAAGTTTTTCATTATATCATGTAATTTCAAAGTCTAGCTCATCAAATATATCTTTCACTTGTGAAAAAAAATATTAGGAACATTACTATTATTTTTTCACAAGTGAAAGTTAATTTTATTACACCAAACAATCTAATTAAAAATCTTCAAAATAGTTTTCTTACTTTTAAAAAAACATATAAAAAGTAACTTTAATTTTTTTCACAAGTGAAAGTTAATTTTAATATTTTTTTCATTTGTGAAAAAAAAAATATTAGGAACATTACTACTATTTTTTCACAAGTGAAAGTTAATTTTATTACACGTAAGAATCTAAATAAAATTCTTCAAAATAGTTTTCATACATTTAAAAAAAATATATAAAAGTAACTATTTTTTCACAAGTGAAAGTTAATTTTATAAATATTCTGTACATGTATCGAATTTATAAATGCTATGTACCATAGAGATAAGATTAAAATATTCTGTACATGAATTTATTTTTGATTTGTTTTTGTTTTCAAAAGTGAAAATAAATTCACTTTAATTTGTTTTTGTTTTTTGACAAGTGAATATTAGTAAAACTTTTTACAAAATTATCACCTAAATTAAATGCATATTAGTAAAACTTTTTTATTCACAAGTGAAATTATTCCATATGTGGAATTTATTTTTTTTCACAAGTAAAAATAAATTAAACATTGATTTTATTTTTTTTTCACAAGTGAAAATAAAATATACATGTGATTAAACCAGGTTCATATATAACAAAGTTAACATACTACAGTACCAACTTTTACAAAATGACTGATATAATAAAAGTTTTTCATATCCAACAAGTTACACTTCTATTGCTTCATCTTCTCTCAAGCCTGGTACAGGTGCTGGAGGCTTGTTGAAGTTGATTTACTTGATCCTTTCTGACCTTCTAAATGGTAATGGTTCTTCCTCCCGCCATACTTCTTCTTGCACATTTTCGTCCGCATTTTCTTGAGATGCCAATGGTTGTGACTGGGTTAATGGAATCTCTGACTGAACGTGATCTTCACCATTTTGGGATTGTGACTGAACTTGAGCTTCACCAAGTTTTGATTGTGACTGAGCACCAACACCAACCACTATTTCACTGGCAGCATTGTTACCTTTTTTTCCCCTTTTTTTCTCATACTTGCTAATGTTTCAACAACATTTGTTAAATTTGATGATTTACATATATGCTAAATCTATCAGTGATGATAATTTCAGATTAAAAAAGGTTACAATGTTAAAGATAGTTTACATATATACAATTGTCATAATAATCTGATACAATAGTTACATGTTTGTACAATAAATTGCTTGATTAGTAGGCGTTGTTTGTGATTTAACTGATTCACGAGTTTCAAAAAGCATCTCATAGTTTCCATCTTCCCTTCCTGGGGAAAAATTTCAGCTACATAGATAAACATAAAGCAGGGAACATCTTTATAATTGTATACTGAAAATAGACTTATATACTAAAAATATAAGTTTGTTAGTTTGATGGTTTACATATATACTAATTCAATCTGTGATGATAATTTCAGATTAAAAAAGCTTACAAGCAGGCATTATTGACATTTCACCCGGATCGTGTTCCGAAAAATGACTTGCATAAACAAGTGGAAGCTAAAGAAATATTTAAGATTATTCAGCGCATGAAGGAAAGAAAAGAGCCCAACATTATTATCATCTAATAAGAAGTGCCCATCGCTAGCATAGGATAAAAACTGCAAAAATTTCTACTAATGTTTAGCGTAAAAATTATATAAGTAGGTAGAATTTAGATGTGTATGAAGACAATCCTACTAATGTTTTGTTAATATAAGTAGAAAGAACTGCAAATACTATTACTAATGTTTAGTTAATATAAGTAGAAACAAATGTATTTTTCAAATGAAAGTATTTTTTCACAAGTGAAATATATCTTTCACTTGTGAAAAAAATATATTAAGAACAAGTGAAAGTTAATTTTATTACACCAAACAATCTAAATAAAAATCTTCAAAATAGTTTTCATACTTTTAAAAAAACATATAAAAAGTAACTTTAATTTTTTTTTTCACAAGTGAAAGTTAATTTTAATATTTTTTTCATTTGTGAAAAAAAATATTAGGAACATTACTACTATTTTTTCACAAGTGAAAGTTAATTTTATTACAAGAAAGAATCTAAATAAAATTCTTCAAAATAGTTTTCATACATTTAAAACAAATATATAAAAGTAACTATTTTTTCACAAGTGAAAGTTAATTTTAT